>CAUYQV010043923.1:0-23387 GCA_963574575.1 Galagoides demidoff | reverse complement strand
CCTCCAACTCCTAGGCTCAAGTGAGTCTCCTGCCTCCGCCTCCCAAGTAGCTGGGACCACAGGCACCCGCCACAACGCCCGGCCATTTTTTGGTTGCAGCCATCATTGTTGTTTGGCGGACCCGGGCTGGGGATTCAAACCCACCACCTTGGGTGTACGTGACTGGTGCCTTAGCCGATTGAGCCACAGGCGCCGAGCCATGTGTATACTTTTTATTGAGAATTCTAAGAAGGAAGTGTTCCTACTAAAGCCATCACTCCTTCCTCACAGAAAGGGAGAGATTCCAAGTACAAATGTTTGTCATTTCCTTTCATGCCATCATCCAGAAGGTGTTAGGCCGAGACTATTATGAAGGATTCTATCACACAGTGGGATAAAACTGCTGCTGTAAGTTACTCCTAAAGACCCAACTGAATATTTCAGAGGAGGCATTAAACGCCAGTGGCTACTAAGATTCCAAAAGTGAAAGGTCTTACTGCAAAGGTGTACGATCACGTGTCCCAGGTTTAACTCCTTAAGACAGTATTGTTCAACCTTTTCAATGTCACGGCACACTTAACCTATAGTTAAACTTCTGTGGCACACTTAACATTGATCCAAAAAAGAGTATACGTACTGTGCTTTGAACTTCTTCTGAAAATAATTTAATTCATCATCTTGAAAAATGTTCCCAGCACACCTAAAATCCTCTCACAGTACGCCAGGGTGCCGCGGCACACCAGTGAAAAATCACTGGGAGAAGAACTATTCCTTCAAAGTTGTCATTATTACTTCCCTTGGTATTTTGTGAACTTGTTAAGGGCCTCAGCCTTGCTTTCAATATATAGCCTCTAACACCAGTTAACAGCATTAGTACAAAGCAGGTGTTCCAGCAACTTTAGTTTCCGGCTTCATCAACTTTAAAAAGCAGAGTTAGACCAAAACTCCACTGGAGATAGGAGCTGGCTTGGAATTTTGACTATTTCAGATTCCCATGGGATGCCCCTTTCTTCCTCTGAGAACAAGCCGTTCAGAGAACAACCACTCTGAGTTATCAACTGTTCGCCAGTGTGTCTTTTGTTTTTCAGCCTCTGGTTTAATGGGAACTTTTCCAGCCATGTAAGTACAAGAAGTAAGAGGTCTGTGTTGAGTACACAGCAACCTCCCAGAGGAAGGGAGGAGAATTTAAAATATCAGGTTTTCTTCCTATGAATACACTGCACAGAAGTTACCCACAGGGCCCAGTTGTGCAAAAGAGGCACACTGCTATTTGGACAGAAGATTAATGTACACAGTTCTCAAGCAGACCTACCCAAGCTCGGGATGAGAACATTCACATCTCTGTGCAAGTTCCTAATATGCTCACATTTACAAGTGCAGAGCTAAGGGATAGGTTTTCAAATTGCATTTTAATTAAAGTTCAAAACATCTTCCAAAGGGTTTTCTGACATTTTCCTCTCAACTGGGAGACATTTATAAATTGGAATAAATGCAAAATATGTCACCCCTAAAAAATGGATTGTTTTAATGGTGTCTCCTACTCCCTGCCAAATCTACGTTGCTTTGGGGCCTGAAAAGCAAAATAGTTCATCCATCTTCCGTTTGAGTCAGGTAATGGATGGTCACAACTCACTAAATTGTCTTTTAAAAACTGCTGGGAAGTGGCTCTTCGGAGTTCCACATTCTACAAAATAAATGCAAATAACAAACCGTGCCACGTTGGGTTGGGTAACCCTAGACTCCCATCACTCTTCCTGCTATTCCTTGTGAGTTTTAGTAGAACTCTCTAGTCATGTAGAACACACAGGAACATAGTGAAGAGCTGTTTCACAGCTAACCAGAGATGTGGGAATCTAGAAAAAGGCAGGTTTTCTTAGGAAGAAATTTTTTTTTTTCAGATGACACAGTAAGAGATTCTTCGTTGCCATTTTCCCTCAACAATCAGAAGATATGTTTTACAAGAACATTTTGTAACCACGTTATAACAACTATTATGTCAGAATAAATTAGCAGAGTGCCAACCCAACAAATAATAGAGCAAATGTAATTTTCTTTCAGCTTATTATACTTGTTACATTTACCTAATGTGTACCGTACTCTGTCTCATTTAGTCCTTCCAAGCATCCCGTGAGGAAGATAGTCTTTGTCACCATTTTACAGATGATGTGACTTTACATAGACAGATGGATAATTTGCCCAAGACCACATGGTTTGTAAGAAGTGGAGACGGAATTTAGAGCAAGCTTCCCTGGCCTGCAGAGTCCCTGTGCACCATAGGCTACAAATATTGCAGGAAAGCTTGGTTCACATGAAACATCCTCTAGACAAAGCTATTTTTGTCTTACTGTCAGCAAGTTCAAGGCCATTGCACAGTCTGAGATGGTCCTAGTTTGCTTCACTTCTCTGCTGGCCAGTGAGGGCATCATTTTACCGGCTTGAGAGATCCCTCAGGGCATCTTCTAAGACAGACTGCTGCCTTAGATTCCAGAAAACTCTAAAACGTTCTCTCTCCCCCACACCCCCCCTTACACACACACACACATACAGCCAAGAAGGCCAGGTGTTTGCCCAGGCCCATGAATGGGCAGCTGTTGCTTTAAAGGGAGTGTGGCAGAGGAAGGCCAGGGAGCCCTGGCTGGCAGGCGGGCATGTAAACTATACAGAGAGCCACTTTCTGTAAGAAGGCTAAAACAGATTTAAAATGGGACCACCTCAGAGATGAAATCTTTCCCCTCCTGTTACCTCTCAACCTGCTCCAAAACGCCAGTATTCAGTTTTTCCGAGTCTCTCCCTCCCCCCTTCCCCGGGGTATGCTGATTTTCTATGTGAACACTTGGCTCCGAGGCAGAGCAGTTTGACTCCATTGAACAGTCAGAAATAATTTGAGCAGCTAATGATTTCCCCAGCTAGCAGGCGTGTGTGCCTACTGCCCGCTCCTCCAGCCACTGCCCACACAGGGGCCGAGAAGGAGCGTGCCAGCGGCGTCTCTTTTCAGTGGGTTTTCATCTCTGGGTTGACTTTGGGTGACTTATTTATTTATTTCTAAATTACATGGAAAAAGAAGAAAGAAAAAGTTTCCATTGAGATTGACTCGCTTTCGGGAAGAACGGAGCCTTTGGTCACAGGAGGGCGCTGTGGGGACAATGGGCCAGGACCCACGTGGGTTTCAGCTTTATTTTCCACTTGGAAATCAGCTGGGGGTCAGGGGGTGAATATAACATACTAGCTCGTGGAGGTGCTGTCTTGACTTGGTTTTGAAAGCACCTTCTGCTAAAGCCGCTTGAATTCTCCCCCAGATTCATCTCCCAGAGCCTGAAACTCTCTACCTCTTTGAGTCAGTTACCTGTTCTTACAGTTCTATGGCCCTGGATCGAATCGTGAAAAATCCCACCCTGTTCAAAGGTGTCTTTGCGTTTTACACTAAGTGAATCTTTTTTAAAGAGGTATAAACTGGTGCTATATTTTATTACCCAAAAGAAAACATAAGTCTTAGGATAATAGTTGAATAGACGTCATTGACTCACTGAGTGGGGGGGGAAGGTATTTTAACTTTTTTAGGTAAAAGACCACCATGTCCCTAAAATTAGTCCTCATTACACGTGTTCCAAGAATCACACAGACTCACCTGCCCAAGAGGGGCAGGCTCCGCCATGAGTGTTTCTATCTGTCCTGTGGATAGCTGCTTTGCTGTCTGACTCTCTTGATAATCGTGTCCTAAGGTCACAATCAAGAGGCAGTTAGAGTGAGAAGTAAACGTCAAAACGGATTATTTTTAAAAACAGGCAATCCTGATTCCAGTGTGATCGCTGGCCCACAGTTCACATACTACTTGGTCTTTCTAGACACCACACCGAATCCAGAATTACTTATTTTACCTTTTCTTACTCTCTATACATTGCTAACCTTTGTTTCCCATTGAGATGGTGTTTTCCTTTGATGGTCGGCCCTGAAGCAGCCTATTGCCTGGTAAATATGCATCTCATTGGTTGGGAGTGAGTCCATCCCTAGAAAACATCTCATTTGTTGGAGTTGGAAGTTCCACTTACTTACTGTTAACATACACTGTAGTTAAATGCAAATTCCAGTTTCTATTATCTTTTGCTATTCACTGGGTTTACTGCAGTTATAATGTAGTTTATGGTAGTTATAATGGCAGCAATGATAATTCCCCATGCTTTGGTGTTACTATAACCAACACTACATAAATAATGTCTATGTAGGACCAAAATTAACCTGCAATCTATAATACAAATCCACAAATCCGAGCTTCTAATGTTTTACATACATGCGATATACTTTACAGTCATAAAATTGTTCTCTCTAGCTGAGAACTAAGAGTTTCAGAAATGGTTTTAGATCATAATACAGCGGAATCTCCATAGTTAACCACCTCCTTACATTGGCCAGCTCCTTAAGTTGACCTAAAATTCATAGATCGGACATGCACCCTATGTACGTATCAGTACAGCAGGCCTAGTTCCTTATGCTGACCACCCTGTATCCTAACACAGCAGAAAGATAATCAGCTAGCCTTCTGACCTCTTCTTACAAGAAGGGCACTAATCCTGTTCAGGAGAGAGTCAGCCTCTTGACATAATTACCTCCCAAAGGACCCACCTTTTAATACCATCCCATTGGGATTAGGGTCACAACATATGAATTTTGGGGAACAAAAACATTCAGTCCATTGTACATGGTTCACTACATTTTGAGATAAACTGTGTTACTCCATTATTTCACATCTAAGAAACAGTTGACAACATCTAAGAAACGGCATCCTTTCTGACTCACTCATGCAAGTTTCAACGTGCTCAGCTTACTGAGGGTGGATTTTATGTTTTTTGGTTTTTGCACATCTCAAAACTTCCATAATGACCACATGCACCCATTGCTGAGGTCTGTAGTATATGAGGAGGAGGCATGAAGAGGAGTCTCCTTTTTTGTGAACTAGTTTTGGTTAGGTTGTAGTAATTGGATCTAAAAGGGTTCTAAAAAAGAAATCTGACTGCTGACTTCTCCCGTCTTTCTCTTCTTCATCAGCACCATACCTGCTTCAGAGGATGTCCGTGAGCAGCCACACTGTACCGGCTGATCATCTTAAGACCACAGGAATGAGCAGGATAAAAAAGGGGTAACACACTACTCACATATACTAAGACAGGTTTAAAACATTAGGCAGTCTCTTTTGAGGTATCTTCTTACCTGGCCCGTAGAATCATAGATCTTTTGGGTCCTTCTGGATGACTCTATCTTCAAACACTGTCCACCACTGCCCCAACCCATTAACACACTGCAGAATGGAGTCAAGATCAAGACAAACAAGCTAACTATGGAGCTTCTTCAAATCAATTATATGTTCCTATAGAAGAGAAGCTGTATGCTGCGTGGAGGAAGAATAAAGAGGGAAAACTCTCAAGACAGCCAGCGTTTAGCTTCTCTTCTGTTGCCTGTGAACAGTTTCCCTATAGTGTCATGTTTGCAGCCCCAGTTGAGCAAAAGAAAAACCTAGATGATAACCAGCCTCCACCTCTTTAGAAAGCTAGTGATCCATCATTGTTATTCAAGCATGTCCAGCTCCCTGCAAGATGCTTACAGTTCTTCCATCACAATCATAAGTCCCCTTCAGTCGAGCTCTGGCTCTTTGTATTTTC
The DNA here is from genome assembly GCA_963574575.1 of Galagoides demidoff. Taxonomy (NCBI): domain Eukaryota; kingdom Metazoa; phylum Chordata; class Mammalia; order Primates; family Galagidae; genus Galagoides; species Galagoides demidoff. Next base: position 17,757 of record CAUYQV010043923.1, on the reverse strand, counting down.
CATACAGAGATTCTTCTTGCTCTGTCTATTAATTGCCTGCTCGCTTCTTTATACTAGTAGCCTGTAAGCTCCAGGAGAACGGTGTCTTTTGTTGCAACACCAACACATGGCATATTCTGACCAGTATGAGATGCTCAGTAAGAATATGTTGAACAGATTCAAATTTGTTACCTCTGATTGGTATGATCGGTAAAGACAAGGTCCTTCCCTACCTCACTTCTTTCACTATAGTTTTATCAGAGCCATGCCTAGCATTATATGTGCAATAATTAGTAGTAGTATTCCTCTTGACTTTCCCCCAGAGAGTCTCTGATAAACTCCTCTCATTAAGGGCACTGATCACCTGGGTTCTGTAAGCTGAATTGCCCATCTCCATCATATATCCATCCATGCAATAAAGTATAGTTTACTTGTTTTCAAATAGATGATATGGTATTTGCTAGCACATTAATTTTGCTTGTAGGGCTATGGTTTCCAAAGTCATTTCTTTCCTCCTTTTGTTTTCCTTGCTCATCCTTCTGCCCATATCCTCTGATGAACTGTAGCCTTATGTTGACTTCCTATTACACTTTGAGTCAAACACAATTTTCCAAATATTTCTTTCAAAGGCCTCTCCCAGCTTGACTCGCCCTCTCTAACTGCTTTCATCTCCTCCTCTAACCTAGCCTTCACCTTCCAGACCAACTAAATTTATTGTCATGTGGTTCCTTCCACTGGTTCTTCCTCTCCTGGCTGTGAGCCTTTGCTCAATTTTTTCCATATCTATGGAACAACAACCAAACCACAACCTTCTCCTCTTTAAATCACAGCTCAAGGACCAACTGCTCCCAGAAGTTTTTCCCCACCCATCTTCCAATCCATCAGATCATCACTGACCCAGACTGCTACCACAACATAACCTTGAAATGACTGAATTTATAAAGATGGTATGGCTGTAGTCCAATTTCTGGCTTACATCAATATTAAAAAGGCCGATCTTAGTATTAATCAATGTTAAATTTGGAAAGAACCAGAAGAAATGTTCAATAATCATTTAATCAGCGATATAACATTTAGCGTTTTTAAATGAAGACAATTGGGTATACTTCATTTGAGTTTAATGGCTTTATTCCCTACCTTGTTCTATAAGGGTTTTGAGAGTACTGACAGTAACATAAAATGCAGTGACAATCAAAAATAAGTATCAAGGTCAGGGAAAATATGAATTAAATAACATAGCAAGATTATGGAGAACATTGGAATGTAAATAATCATGCCATAACTCCTTGGTTATTAAAGTTGGACTGTCCATTTGACTCTGATCTTCTTGGCACTAAGATTATTAAGCTCTGTTTTTACTCAATACGTGAAATTAACTCATTGTCTTTGACTGATGTGAAAATTATCAGGTTACTGGTACTTTCTGGAGTTGATACAATAGTATAACATAGATTAGTGTTTCCAAAACTCTTTTATGTGAGACATAGTCCCAAAAAACATAGCATATAAAGGGGTTCATGTGTTCAATTTGGGAGGCTTTGAGTAATTCTGCAGAGAAGAATCCTATCTCATCTTATTAAAACACACTACTTCCTAAACTCTCTTGAACTGAATCCCCCAACCTTTTCCCTCCATAATATCTGTCAACACCCCGTGGATGTAACTTCTATCTTGAGTCACTTGAAAAAAACTGGTGTGTAACAATAGTAAAGACACCAGACCCACCACCGACCCCAAACGCCTTATGATGCTGTGATTGTATTTGTAATGTTTTAGTTCTTAAACTGGTGGGTGGGTATATAGCTGTGATTTCTATGCTTCTATTTGCTATGCTTTCTCATTATAAAATTGAAAACAAAACAACAAAAGAAGTCATAACCCTCTCGTGGAACTCTAGGTACCAGAAGCTTGTCCAAAGCACAGAGCAGAGTGAAAGGGATGCTGGCTTTAGCTACAGAAGAGCCTCTGTTGCATGCCTCATTTACCATCTGGAATAATCATGGTCATTACAGTGACAATAACAGCAGCAGGTGCTTTCTGAGTACTGAGTATGTGCCAAGCCATCTTCTCCGGGGCCTACTTCTGTTAATTCATTTAATGCTTATAAGGCCTCTGTGCGGCTGGGCTGGTACTCTCCACACTTTACACAGGAGGAAACCAAAGCATAAAGAGTAAAGTGACTTGCCGCAGGGAAGGGGCAGAGCTGGGAGGTGAGTCCTGGCAGCCTGACCCCTGAATCTGCCTCTTTCACCACTGGTAGTGCCCAAACCCTACTTCAAGCAAGTGGTCAAGGAAGAATCCCCTGCTGTGGAGACATCTGAGCAAAGACCTGGAGGAAGTAAGGAATAGAAGCATAAGGTATCCGGAGGAACACCATCCAGGTAAAAGCAATGTCAACCCAAGGTCTGCAAGGAGGTGCTTGTGACATTTGCAACCCTGGGTGTACCAACACCTTGCTTCATTCTCCAAATTCCATTGTATGTTCATTTCTCCATTATGCTTAGTCCCTCGAAATGCCTTTTATTCTCTCACCTCTAGGACTCTCTCTCTGAACCATTCCTCTCCCCCACCCCCATGTCCCTTCCTTTACCAGCCTGACTTCTTTGGGTCTCACCTCATGACACACCCTCCACTAAGCCCGCCTTGGCTTCACCGTATTCGGACTAGCCATTTCCCATGTATCCTGTAGTTCTGTGTTTTTCTTTCCAATAGCTAGGATTTATGTGGTATTAGGTGCCACCATGGTGAGTTGGGGTTATGTTAAGAACTAGGCTGGCATCATATCACACAAATCAAGCGAGGAACCTGAGGCTCAGAAGATCGAGCAACTCACCAACATTACATAGCAAGAACCCACGTCCAATAGTGCTGAAACCCTTGTTTTAAGCATCCTTCCATAGAGTCTATGTGGCACTTACAACTCCATTCACATGGCTGTCACCCACAAATATCCTCGAGGCAGGGACTATGTCATTTTCCTTATGTCTGGGATGGTTTCTGCTACACAATAAGCTCAATTTACATGTGTTGACTACATGAATGGAACATAGCAGCTCTCTACATGAGCAGAGTGCCCCTGATCTCAGGATTCACTGAATCTCCATCAGAACACTTGGATCCGAGACTCAACTGTGATGTTTAGCAGTTTCATCTGCACCGTCTGGCCTTCTTCCTTCTGCCAGACCACACCAAACACGGTCAGATTCTGCACACTTCTACTTACTCCAGCTCCCCTGCTCAGAGCCTTGACATCTCTCTCCTGTCTCTGGGAGTCCAACAGGAATTCCACCTCTGTCCATCAAGCCTCTGCTGACCTGTCTGACCCTTCGTTAGAGTCTGACCCAGTGAACTCCTGGATGCTCAGCAGTCTTGAACCTTGACAATGTACCACCTTCAGGAACATTCCATCGATGACTTCACTCCCTACTCTTGACTCTGAGCTGTTCTCTGCAGCTCTCTGGTTTTGCACTTACTTTGGACCATATGTATTTTTACTTCTGGTACAATACACCGTAAAGGCTTCTCAGGTGTCCGGTTTCCCCAATTAGACAACAATGGTGGAAATCAATAATTCTTTAAAAAAATCTTAAATGGTATTTGAAAGCCTTCTTTACCGAATTTATTTTTTAATTTTAATCAAAAATGCTAATTCAGGAAATATTAAAGCTTTGCCTAGCACCGATATACAAGAAGTGGTTTTAAATACTATAAAGTATGAAAAAAAACTTTTAAATGTGTAATATTTGACTTTTTCTTATACTTTTTAAATTTAAACTTTATAATATAATAGGCCGTGCTCTGCATCAAGTTCATTTTCTTATTTTTATTCTAAACAGTTGGTATAGGATCAATATTTAAGAAAGAACTGGCTGTCACATGCAAATGTGATAATAATTTCACAATAACTCCTAAATAAAAATTGCTTGAGGTAGATGTTAATCATTCAACATACACACACCCAGTTTTAAAGAATCACACCGCTGATTTGGTGGGAGATAGTAGAGTACCATGACACTGTGATAATTACAGACCTGTTTTCTTAGCATAGATTCTCTTCATTTGTAATGTCTCCTAAGACTGAGCCTTTCTTATGTACCAAGCACTGTGTTGAGAGCTTTGTAGGCATTTTTTTCATTAATCCTTCAACACCGCATGAGGCAGGTAGAGCTTTTATCCTATTTTGCAGATGAAGACCATTAAATTCATTGGTTCAAAGAACATGTGCCTAGAGAGGTCGTGTCAGAATGAAAGCCAGCAATCTCAGTCCAGAGCCTCTACCTTTCCTAAAACATGGATTAATTCATAAATTTAGATACCACTTAGGAATTTAAAAAGTAGGAAAGTTTGCTACATGATCTTTATAATTGAAAAATAAATAGGAAAAAGAAGAGTGGGGGAAGCATGAGGTAAGATCTTGAAATTTCTTATATTGATTTGCTGTGTATGGTCTATTTGTCTTTGGGAAAAAATCAACATTTTCCATTAATTATAAAATAGTTCTGGGCTGAATGAGATAGCTCACATCTGTAATCCTAGTACTCTGGAAGGCTGAGGTGGGTAGACTGCTTAAGTTCGGGAGTTCAAGGCCGGCTGAGCAAGACCAAGACCCCTTCTCTACTAAAAATAGAAAAACTAGCTGGGCATTGTCGTGGGTGCTTGGAGTCCCAGCTACTTGGGGGGCTGATGCAAGAGGATTATTTGAGTCCAAGAGCTTGCGGTTGCTGTGAGCTATGAAGACATGGTACTCCACTCAGGGCAACAGAGTGAGACTCTGTCTCAATAATTAATTAATTAAAAATAAAAATAAATTGTTCCAAATTATGATAAAATCCTTGTTTCATGCCACATTTACCTTAAAATTTATTAATTACCCTAACATAAACCATAACAAAAAAGATCTATGTAACCAAAAACATTTGTAGCCCTGTAATTTTTTAATTAATAATAAAATATTATTAATTAGAAAACACTACAGATTTTCTTGTATTAAAATTTTTCTTCTGAATATCAATACATATCATTTTTTAACCTTGATGATTATCTGGTCACCCACTTTGAGAAGTCCCTTATTGGCAAAAATATTGGATTTGCCAACTTAAAAATGTTAGTTTATCTGTGTCTAAAGATACACTCTTTTTTGTAAAAATTTTAATGGATTTTCATCATTATAAAATACTGAATGTTTTAAAAAAACAAACCAACAGAATTTTTATTGTGAATTGTGCAATACAAGATTTCCAGAGTTTCAAAAGTCCCCCACCCTTCAATTTAAAACATATGAAAGAAAGCCGGAAGAGAATTGAAGAGGTCACAAGGTTTATTCCCCAACCACTTATGGTCAAGACTATTATCTAAGAGATATAACTTAAGGTTATTTACCATAATAATTTCAATCATGTTTATAGACTGTTCTGATTGACATGAAACAAAATAGTCATAATCTTAAATTCAGCTGACAACCTGGAAGTGACCACTAGGTGGCAGCACAGGAGACACTCAGCCTTGAACAGAACTTTAACCGGCCCGACAGAAGGGTTAAGCCGGGCGGGAGAAAGGTATAGAAAGGGAATAAACAAGATTGCTCTTTCTGTTATACAGTTCAGATTGCCGGGCTTTGCTGACCCCCTCCCTTCGTGGGTTAGAGTAGATGAGAGCAAGAATTTCCTTTGAATGGAGGGGAAGAAATCCATAGGCTCTTTCCCTTTAGTTTTTTCCTTTATATATGTATGTTTTTGCATAGTTACACGAACATAAGATTTTGTGTTCTTCTAATCCACTTTACACTGCTGTAAGACTGATCTTTTAAAAATATAAATTGAATCTTCTGCTTCCCTTCTTAAAATGTCAGTGATTTCTCCCTGCTCCCTGCAAATGGCCCTCGATGGTCCCTCTGACCATTATTTCCTCGGAGTCACCTCCCCTAGCCTATAGCACCTGGCCCAGCAGAAAAGCCCTCAATTTGTATGTATTGAATTTTAAATTTTTTTTAAATTATTACTTGTAAAGGACACATGTAGTTTACCATCCTAACTATTTTTAAGTGTACGGTTCAGTAGTGTGAAATATATTCACATTGGTGTGCACGGAGCTCCTGAGCTTTTTCATCTTGCAAATCTCAAACTATAATCGGTAAACAATTCCCCCCTTTGCTCTCCCCAGCTCAGTCCCTGGTAACCACCATTTGATTTTCTATTTCCATGAATTTTACTACTTTAGATACCTCGCATAAGCAGAACCATACAGTATTTACCTTTTTGTGACTGGCTTATTTCACATAAATAGCCTCAGAGTTCACGCGTGTGGCAGCCAGTGACAGGGTTCCCTTCCTTTCAAGGCTGAGCACTATTTCACGGTACGTATAGATGGCATTTTATTTACCCATCATCCTCCAGGAGATACTTGCAGTGCTTCCTGTCTTGGCTTTTGTGAATAACGCTGCTATGAATAGGAGTGTGTGAGTCTCTCTCTGAGGTCCTCCCTTCACTTCCTTTGCATGCATACTCGGAAGTGGGATTGCTGGATCAGAAGGTAATTCTATTATTAATTATTTTAGGAATCTCCATACTGTTTTCTGTAGCAACCACACCATTTTACATTCAATTTCTCCCATCTTCATGTCTCTTATCCTTTTTGTTTTTGTTTTTGTTTTTGTTTTGTTTTGTTTTGTTTTGTATACTAAGTATGAGATATCCTAACAGGATAATATCTCTTGTGGGTTTGATTTGCATTTCTCTGATAAGTGATATGGACCATCGTTTCCTATGTTCATTATCCATTTTTATGCGTTCTTTTGAGAAATAGCTATTGAAATCCTTTGCCCATTTTTTAGTCAAGTAATTCGTCTTTCTGCTGTTGAGTTGTAGGAGTTCTTCACATTTTCTAGCTATTAACCCTTTATCAGATACATGATTTGAAGATATTTTCTCCTATTCTGTACGCTGCCTTTTCACTCTGTCGATTGTACCCTTTGATGCACAGAAGTAATAATTTTTAGGAAAGGAAACTACATAGTCTTCCCAATTATCATTCCTTGCGGCAGCCACATCATCCTTCCACTCAGTACGTGGTAGCATCGTAATTTACTTAACCATCCCTCAATTATGAAGCATTATTTCCTATTCTGGATAATGCCTTAAAAATAGTTTAATTCACATAGGTTTTTTTTCTTCCTCTTGATGATTATTTCCTCAAAGTATATTTCCAGATGTAAAAATCACTGAACCAAATAATATGAACATTTTATGGGTTTTGGTCCTTTTTTCTAAATTTCTTTCTTGTTAATTTCCATGACCAGCTATACTATTATAATACTGTGTGCTAAGTACTTGGCTAGACTCTTTGTAATAATGTCATTAGTTCTCATATCAGTGCTACAAAGTAGGTAACATCAGCATTTTATGGTTAATAATATAAATTCGGAGAGATCGTATTAGTTACCAAGGTCACACAACTTGTAAGGGGCAGAATTATCATGTGATGTTAATTCTGCCTGATTGCAAAACCAGTGGGGATGTTTTTATGACACTGTGCTGCTTGTCTGTGTTTGAAATATAAACACTTTACCTTTTTTCACATCAGTTTTGAGAATTATGTTTGCTAATTTAATAGAAGAAGAAAGGATAATCATTATTTTAAAGCACACGCCTTTGATGCATGTATGGATGAATATTTATCCATTTTTACTTTGCTTCCCCTTCCCCTCACTATTCCCCCTCATGCCGAAGGGATATTTCCTTGCTCTGCACAATAGCATGTGACCTTCTTACAGCAAAACTTACTACTTAACATTTTCTTTTGTGAGTTATTTGTGTCCCCTGCCTTATTTTTATTTTTGTGTCTTGTCAAATAATTTATCTTTTATAAGACTAAAGATATTAAACTTTTGTCAATCACATATGTTGCGATATGTGCTTGGCCAATTTTTTTTATTATTTTTCCGTTTAAATCAAATAGTTCTTAATTCTCACGTTTTTATCTTTATGTGGATCATTTCACTTATGGTTTCTCCTATTGTTTCTTAGCATAAAAATGAATTCTATCTCCATGTATAAATGTCTTATGAATTTTTCTAATTTCTTGTTTGAGTTTTTCTTTTTAAGACTAGTGCTAATATTTACATCTTTAATCCAACTGAAATTTATTTTGAAGCTTGTAGATGTAAAGGTATTACTTTTTCAAAATTATAGATAGCCCCAGGACCATGTATTGAATAATCTTTCCTTTCCTTACTATTTTTGCAATGCCTAAATAATGTATTAAAGTCATTATATGAACTAATTACTTTAAAAAATAAATTTGATATGTAATTCAAATTAACGTGTACCATTCAGTGGTTTGGGGAGAGTCACAGAGTTTTGCAACCATCACCACTACCTAATTCCAGAACATTATCATCACTCCCGAAAGTAACCACACACCTCTTAGCCAGTCACTTCCCCTTCTCCCCTGCCCCCAGCCACTGGCAGCCACGAATCCATTTTCCGTCCCTATGAATTCACCTAGTCTGGATATCTCATACAAATGAAATTGTATAATATGTGACCTTTTGAGACTGGTTTCTTTCCATTATTTCAAGGTTTACCCATGCAGTAGCAAATATCAATGCTTCATTGCATTTTATGGCCAAATAATGTATGGTTATGCCACATTTTATTTATTCATTGATTAGTTGATGGACATTTGGATTGTTTCCAGTGTTTGGCTATTATGAAGAATGTAGTTCTTAACATTTGTATGAAAGTTTTTGTGTGGAGATATATAATTTTGTTTTTCTCTTGGTTACACACCTAAAAGTAGAATATCTGGGTCGTGCAGTAACTCTGTTTAACTGTTGAAGGAACTTCCAAACTGTTACAAAACAGCTGCATCACTTTACATTCCCACCAGCCATGTGTGAGGGGTCTAGTTTCTCCACATCCTCATCAACACTTGCTAGTGTCTGTCTTTGATCATAGCCACACGAGTGGATGTGAAGTGATATCTCATTGTGGGCTTAATTTGTATTTCTATAATAACTAATGATATTGAACATGTTTTCATGTTATTATCAGCCATTCATATATCACTTTTGGAGAAATATCTATTCAGACCCTAACCCTTTGCTCCCCCAACACATACACGCACACACACACACACACACACATACACCCTGACAGAGGCAGAATAGAGGGCAGTGCTTCACCTCCCCTCACTGCAGCCTCAAACTCTTAGACTCAAACGATCCTTTTGCTTCAACCCCTAGAGTAGCTGGGACTGTAAGTGGGCACCACAAGGCCCAGCTAGTTTTTCTATTTTTAGTAAGTAGGGTCTCACTCTTGTTCTGGTTGGTCTCAAACTCCTGAGCTCAAGCGATCCTCCTACCTCAACCTCCCAGAGAGCTAGGATTATAGGCAAAAGGCCCTGTGGCTGGCCCTTTACTAATTTTTTAATTCACTTATTTGTCTTTTGAAAATCAAGTTATTTACATATTCTAGGTACAAGTCTCTTACCAGAGATATAATTTACCAATATTTTCTACCATTCTGTGGGCCATCTTTTCACTTTCTTTATGGTGTTCCTGAAAGCAAAAGTGTTTTTGTTTTGTTTTGATTTTTGTGTGGTTTCTTGGCTCTGAGTCTCTAATAATTTATCTGATTGGTGAATTTGGGAGAAGGAACTAGACAAACTCGTCTCAGCCACTTTTCCCCTCCATCTTTTGGGATCTGCCTATTTGGTAGGGAGAATGTTTTCTGTTCTATAATTCACCCTCTGATAAACAAGGTGGAAGGCAGGCAGCACCTGTGGCTCAAAGGAGTAGGGCACTGGCTGTATATACTGGAGGTGGCGGGTTCAAACCTGGCCCCAGCCAAAAACTGAAAAAAAAGGAGGCAGAGGGTGAATTCTCCCTCTCCCTCCCACAAGAGGCAGAGCAAGGAGAACCTCAAAGTCATCCAACTGTGCCAGAGTCTATGTTCAATTCTGGGGTGAAATATTGGCATTTAGCTCCAAATCTAAAGCTATGTTCTTTAAACAACTGTATCAGTAATAAATGTGCCACCATTTTTAATTGAAAAAAGGAAAAATCTTCAGTCAAAATCTCAAAATATCCAGCCATGAACTTTTGCGTTTGATATTACATCTTAAATATATAAATATCACATTAGAAAAATAGATAAAACATGATAAAGTTGTAACAGGTCAAATTCTGGTCAGAAGCTTGGTTGTTCTTCACCCTGTTTTATTTGTAAATGCTTCAAGAAACTGTAAAATTACAATGTGTGACTCAATAGCAATATAAAATATTGCTAACTTTTTAAAAATGAAATTTATCTTCTGTTTTATGCTCAGCTTTGGCTGCAGAGAAAGACGGGGCACCTGTGTTCAAGTTCCTGTGATGGACAGTGAAGGGACAGACTACAAGGCAGGTGGTGGAGGCCTGCAGACCCGCAGGTGCAGAGCTAACCCAGACACAGTTCATCCCACAGATGTAACTGATTGTCCAAAGCACGGTGCAATCTACCACCTGTCCATTCTGCCCAGGCACACAGCAGCCTCTGCTGTCGGCTGGTGAGACTTCTTAATAACAGAAAAGATGGGCCTATTTCCACTGCCAATAATCTTTCTGTTTTTCCCTTTGTGATCAAGAAACTAGCTATGTTTGAGCAGTTGTGAGGTCCTGACCGATTACTACTATTGCAGGAACTCCCCTGAGGTCCAGGAGCCAGAGCAGCATTTCCCAAGTATAGTTTAGTATAGTTCCACTGGACTTAACTGGCTACTGAGCAAACAAAGGTTCTGTGGTCAGACAGGTTTGAGCTGGATTTCTTCACTGCAGGCTCTTAGAGCCTTTTTTTTTTGAGACAGAGCCTCAAGCTATCCCCCTGGGTAGAGTGCCATGGCATCACAGCTCATAGCAACCTCCAACTCCTGGGCTCAAGCTAGTCTCCTGCCTCAGCCTCCCAAGTAGCTGGGACCACAGGCGCCCGCCACAACGCCCAGCCATTTTTTGGTTGCAGCCATCATTGTTGTTTGGTAGGTCCAGGCTGGATTCGAACCCACCACCTTAGGTGTATGTGGCTGGCGCCTTAGCCACTTGAGCCACAGGTGCCGAGCCAGAGTCTTTAATATGTGTTTTGTTCAAGCATCAGAAACTCCGAGAGAGAATCCCAGTACACAGTGTTCCCAAACTTACTGGATCACACAATTTTTTTATAATATACTTTATTTTTCAGAGCAGTTTTTAGTTCACAGCAAAATTGAGAGTAAGGTGCAGAGATTTCCTATATACCCCCTAACTCACACAGGCATAGCCTCTCCCATTATCAAGACCCCCCCATGCCAGGGTGGGACATTTGTTACAACTGATAAGCCTGCATTGATATGTCGTTATCACCCAAAGTCCATCACTTATATTTGGGTTCATTATTGGGGTTTTACATTTTATGAGTTTAGACAACGGTTATGATCACGTTTCCACCATGATGGTGTCATACGCAGTAGTTAGATTGTCCGAACATCGCTCTGTTCTCCCCCTGTTGATCCCTCCCTCTCAACTAAACACTGGCAACCACGGATCTTTCTACTGTCTCCTTGGTTGTGCTTTTTCCAGATGTCACATAATTGGAATCATACAGTATGTAGCTTTTTCTGACTGGCTTTTATTCACTCAGTAAGATGTATTTAAGTTTCCTGTATATATTTTTGTGGCTTGCTAGCTCATTTCTTTTTAGTGCAGAATAATATTTCATCATCTAGTGCCATTTATCTATTTAACTAACTAAAGGACATCTTGGTTGCTTCCATGTTTTGGCAACAAAACTGCTGTAGCCATCATGTGAAGGTTTTTGCACGGGCTCAAGTTTTTGATTCATTTGGGTAAATATCAGGAGTATTTGATGAATCATATGGTAAGAACAGATTGAGTGTGTGAATTGCCAAACGGCTTCCAGAAGGGCTATGGCGTGTTGCATTCCCACCAGTGTGAATGAGAGCTCCTGTCTCTCCACATCCTCGGCAGCAATTGGTGTTGTCAGTGTTCTGAGTGGGGCCATGCTAACAAGTGCGTGGTGGTAGCACCTTATTTGACTTTGCACTTCTCCGTGATGCGTGATGTGGCACATCTCCTCATATGCTTATTTTATATTTGCATATCTTCTTTGGTGAGGTAAATATTAAGGTCTTTGGCCCATTTTTTGTTTCATTTCCTTTCTGGTGGTCTTAATGCATTAGCTAGAACTTTTAGTACAATACTGAAAGGCAGTGATAAGATGGTTGTTTGTTTTTTTTTTTTTTTATTTCGACAAAGACCAATTTATCTATTCTTTTCCTGGATTGTGCTTTTGGGGCTATGTCAATAAATTAGGCCTAATCTAAGCAATAAAGATTATGCCTGTGTTTTCTTCTAAGAGTTTTACAGTTTTAGTTCTTACATTTAGGTTTAAGATTCATTTTTGAGTTAACTTTTGTATATGGTGTGGGGTATGGATCCAACCCCATTCTTTCTCATGTTGATAATAGGTTGTCCTTGTACCATTTGTTTAAAAAAAAGCTATCCCTTCCCAATTTTCACTGTTTTTGGCTTAATTTTAGACTATTTATTTGTACCCATGATTCCCAGGTCTTTAAGATTCATGATGTCTCCATTATGTTTACTTTAAAAATCTGTTTAACACCTGCAAAAGTTAGTCTCTCTTCTCCCCCAACACATAAACTCAGAGCATTCTTTTGACTTTTACTCACTTTTTATATTTATTACTTTATACCAGTAATTTTCAAACTTGCTTTTCCAGAGAACTATATAATTAAAAGCTTGAGGTTCATTGCTTACATTTCTTTTTACTAATCATTTTCCTTATTCCTTGAGTTATTGCTAATGGTTTAAGTTATTTTTTTCCATCTATGGTTCTCTTTAAATAGATCAGGCATTATTTCCACTCAAAGAAGTAAATACATATTTCCTTGCGTTATTGTTAATGGATTATGTTATTTTTTTCACCTTACATAGATCATAGTTATTGTTAATGGCGTATGTTATTTTTTTCTCCTTACATAGATCAAGCATTATTTCCAGTCAAAGAAGTACATACATATTTAAAAATAGATACACAGCACAAAAAAGTTAAATTCTGTGACTTGACCAAGTCCACCCAACTAGATAGCAGCAAAGACCTTCGAATATCACAACTCCTGTTAAGTTTTCTGCTGAGAATCTTTCTATTTAAATATGAATATTTCTGATCTACCAACCTGAATTTTTAAGGAAAATTGAAATTTGTATCCAATGATCTAGTCCTATGTAGGTTTGTTATGTATCATCTGAAAGATTGAAACTCTTTACTTTGTCAAGGCAGCTGCAACTTAGTAAAAGCTATTAGCTTTTGGCCATACTCAAATGTTATTTTAGTTTCAAGTCTGAAGAAATATTCCCAAAGAGTGGATAATATAATAACCCACAGTGGTGAGGATAAATGTGCTATTTAGGAAAAGCAATATTTTTATTGCTATCCTAATACACACTACTAATTTTTAGGCTCAACAAAATCTTCAAGAGTGGAGAGACTTAACAAAGATAGAATGAGAAAACATTATAGTGGACATGTATTTACCATTTCCCCCAAAAAAATGAAAGTGAGAAAAACTATTTTGTAGAATAATATTGTATCTTTGTCTACTTCTAGGTCCATATAAGCCCAAAGAGGTATCCATGTAAATTGATACTCTTTGCCAGGGATTTAGCCATCCAACCTGTTGCCTACCAAGTAGATAGATCACTCTCTTAGCACCGAAAACCCTACCTAACACGGATAGTCTAGATCAGCCCTTTCCTTAGAAATATAATGTAAGCCATGTACAGAAAATTTTTAGTTTTTAAAATGTAGCCACATTTTGAAAAAGTAAATAGAACTAGGCAAAATTAATTTCAATAATACATATTATTTAAACCAATATATCTAACTTGTTACCATTTCAACATGGTTATTATAGAAATTACTATCAAGATATATTACATTCTTTTTTCCATATTAAATCTTTGAAACTTGGTGTGCACGTCACACTTGCATCACATTTCAACTTAGACTAGCCACACTTCTCGTGTTCACTAGTCACAGGTGACTCGGGGCTGCCATATTGGAAGGTGCAGGTAGAGACCTCAAAAATCCTTCAGGTCATGGAGCCCCCAGTAGAAAAGTAGGAATGAGAGGAAGGGGAGAAAAGATGAAAACTGGTGAAAGACAAGAAATGGAGGGAGTGTAGTGAGAAAATAAGATGAAGATAAATGAAAGGAGATGAAGGAAATGAACATTTTCTGGACAGTTGCTATGTGTCAACAGTTGAGGATAATAAGAAGTGTTTTGGTGCTACTTGGTAACAATCTGTGATATCTCCTGAGTCCTTAAATAGGAATGTTGCAATTGAAGTAAAGTGGTGATGACTTTACTGGTGATGACTCAGTAATTTAGAAAAGTCCTTTCTCTCTAAGTCATGGAAAAACATTGTCTGGCTCATTTGCTCATAGAATGAAGACTAATGTGCTTCCAGCATGGAAAGAAAACCATTGGGAAGGCTGAACCTGAGCATGCAAGAATCCTCCTCAAAGCAAACACAATTATTCTTTCATTTATTCATTCAACAACATGCACTGACTATCTGATATGTAGGGGCACACAGCCATGAGATAGGACCCAAATGCAGCCTAGGGTTTAGTCAGAAAGATAAAAACTAACCCAATAATTGTGCAAATACTTTTTTGTCAAGTTATGTCCAGCTTTATTAAAGATACTTTCCATAAACAATCATGCTATTTCAGGCAGGACATGGGCAGACAATCACAAACAGTATACGATGACTTTTAAACTCCCTTCTTCAATGGTCTACCAAAAATCAGAAAGCCAGTCTTAGGCTCAGCACCCATATTTCAGTGGTTAGGGCACCAGCCACATACACAGGGCTGGCAGGTTTGAACCCAGCCCAGGCCTGCTAAACAATAATGACAACTACAACAACAAATAGCCAGGCATTATGGTGGGTACCTATATTCCCAGCTTCTTGGGAGGCTGAGGCAAGAGAATCCCTTAAGCCCAAGAGTTTGAGGTTGCTGCAGGGTTGACTTTCAACTGTGACGGCATAAAAAAAAAATGATAACTGAAATTTTATCTTTAAGTGATGATGGTTCAGAAAGCAAGAGCAAATCCAAAGTATCCAATCAACATCAAGGTGGAAGGCAAGACAAGAATCCCAAACAGAGGCTGGCCAAAACAGAAGAGAGCAGACAAGAAAAGGCAGGCTTGGGAGGGAGACCTCTCCTGAGCCTGAGAGGAAAAGGAACCATTAAAGAGTTGAGCTCTCAACTCTAATTTAGTGGATAATATGTGAATTGTTGGCAAAAACACTAAGTATTGGGATTTTATAAATAGATTTTATATATTCACCAGAAAAGAATCTTAGCAAAAATTCCAATACATCTGCCAGTCATATACTTTAAATGCCTCACATAGATGGGTTGCAATGAACTGAGCAGACCAAAATTTTCCATCCTAATTTAATTCAGACCTGGCATCTAGGCTGGGTCTATATGGAGGATTAGCGCATTGTAAACCCATGTTGTTTTTGCTTGTCCCCTCAATGGGCGCCATGCTCTTTACATCTCATCCAACTTTGAACCATGGAGGCCCTTCGCTTTCTCAGACCACCCCAATCCCAATGGAACAAGCTGAAGTCCTACAACCCAATGGAACTACTGCTGTTAAAAAAAGCCACTCAAGACACTATTTATAATAAGTATGGGGTTTTCTTTGGGGTGTTTTATTTTTTTCTTTCAGAGTCATTTATATTTGTTCTTCTTACTTTTGCAAACCTTCCTGGAGGCATCACTTACCTCTTTGCTTTTTGCTTCTTTAAATCAAGTTTGAAAATCCATGTTCATGTAAGTCTTCAGAAATTCATTATCTCTCCTTGGAGAGTGACAGGGAGCCATGTCACTCTGGTTACCATAGACCACCAATGGCTTGTAAGCATCTTAAAGTGCTGTTCTTGGCAAGGGCTAAGCCGGTAGGAACAAGCTTTCAATAAAATCCAAGCTCTCTGCCATGCCTGGAATCTTCCTTGAGGATACTCAAGAAATATTTTCATCATTCAAACCTATAGGAAACTTAATGCAGGCTACCCAAGTAAAAGGACTGTGTCTGCTCTCACACCACCATAAAACCAGCAAATACATTTCCGAACATAAAAGAGTGAGAAAAAAATTAATATTCTATGTATTTTGAACAGCTTTGTTTAGGGAGATTTTTTTTTAATTAAATGCTACTGTTTGGTTTCTATAATTACCTGATAGGGTGAAAGACTGAAGGTAGACATTGAAACAGAAGGAAGAAAAAAAAGAAGAATGTGGAACCATAGCAAGGAGAAAATTAAAGGCAAAGAGGAATGGCCCAACAAGGAAGAACTTAACTAAGCCAGGATTTCAACTCTCAGCTTTGACACTCACCCCCTGGATGACCTAGGCAAGTTACTCAACTCTTCAAACTTTTTTCTCAATTGCACATGGAAATCCTCAAATCTATCTCATGAGGTTGCTAGAAGGACTAATTAAAATCATGGACATGAATCCATTAATTTATTAGCTCCTGAAACATATTAAGTGATGAATAAGTGGTCCAGATTATTATCATATGTAGAGATTAAGCCAAATGAAATAAAACCAAAGCTATGCTTCATCTTATTCATTTCATTCCTACCAACTCACACATTGATTTTCTCTCTTTAGTGTCCAGAAAGAGATGTAGTAATGGTAACTGGATGCACAGAAAAGTCCACTGAGGGAGTGCAACAGAATGAATGTCTGTATCCCTCCAATATTTGTATGTTGAAATCTTTACTGTTAAGGGGATGGTGTTAAGAGGTGGAAGCTTCAAGAGGTGATTAGGTCATGAGGGTAGAGCCCTCATGAATGAGATTCATCCCCAAATAAGAAAGACCTCAGAGAGCTCCCTCACCCCACCCACTGTGTGAGGACACAGCAAGAAGACAGCCATCAATGGACCAGAAAGCAGGTCCTCTCCAATCTGGGACGTCCAAGTCTCCAGAACCATGAGAAGCAAATTTCTGTTGTTCATAAGCCACAGGATATGGAATCATCTATGGTAGTTTGTTATAGCAGCTCGATTGGACTAAGACAAAGAACAAACTTACAAGGTCATGCACAAGTATCCTGGAGCCACACCACAACTTCCAGGAAAAAACCCTAGCAAAAGAAAAGGAATAAGCATAACGTATCTCTTGGTAATCCCTTTTCTAGGATTTTTGATTGGAGCTTTAATTCACTCTTCTATAAAATAGAAGTAAAAATAATACACATACTTGTTTTCCATCTGACAACCTCCCTCCCTAACAGCATCAACTCTCCCACCCTTCATCTCATCCTTCTCAACAGCTGGGACCCAGCAGCATCCAGAGTCACTACTCTAGAGTAAGGGTGCTTGGTGTGTCTGCAGTTCCTGAGTTGCTGTTAAGCTGAGATTTATCCTACCTTCAGCAGACAGAATCACAGTGCACAGACCCCAACCAGGTGAACTCCTACGGCCTCTGACCTTGGCTATCTATCCCCCTCTTGCAAATTATCTGCATAAAACTGGAATGACAAAGAAGCACAATTCTCTTTTCTTCTTTCAGAAACCCTGCAATTTTCAAGCACGGGATAATTTAGGGTACATTTTATTCAGATATTTAAAAGTCTTCGATCTAAGAGTAGAATCAGAATGTTTTAAAACTATAACTGAGAAAATGACATGAAGGCTATGT
>CAUYQV010043922.1:0-15894 GCA_963574575.1 Galagoides demidoff | reverse complement strand
TGTGGTCCCAGCTACTTGGGAGGCGGAGGCAGGAGACTCGCTTGAGCCCAGGAGTTGGAGGTTGCTATGAGCTGTGATGCCATGGCACTCTACCCAGGGGGATAGCTTGAGGCTCTGTCTCAAAAAAAAAAAAAAAATCCTGATAGCAGATGGTTATTAGAGGGGTAGGGTAGTGGGAATATTCAGTAGCACAACCTCTGTGGAAAGCATGGACAAGGTTCATCAAATTATAATACACATGCCAGTGGCAGTTGGTAGTGCATTTCTGGCCCTCAGATAGAGTGATCACCCCAGTCAGCTGTGGCCAGGAGAGTGGGGCAGAGGGTTGGGGTGTGGGTGAGGTGATGTGAGGCATTTTCAGTATCTTGAGGGCAACCATCTGTGGGTGTGGGTCTGGTGGGACAGTGCCTGGGGACCAGGGCACAGGCTTGGAGCCAGGAGAGCTGTACCCTCATTACACCTCTGCCACCTACTAGCTACTTTGCTTCTTCAAGTTGCTTTTCCCATCTGGAGACTGAAGATGATACCACCTGCCATGAAGTGTTGATATGAGGATGAAATGAAATCCCCACATGGACCCTGGCTCAGTGCCCACAGCATGGCCAGTGAATAACTATTTGTCCATTTATTCCTCTTCCTATCTGCTATGCTAATATTTGTGTCACCCCCACATGCCTAATCACCAGTGTGAGGCTATAGAATGTGGGGCCTTTGGGAGGTGATGAAATCAGGAGGGCAGTGCCTTCATGAATGGGATTAGTGCCCTCCTAAGAGAAGTTCCAGAGAGCTGCCTTGCCCCTTCTATCACGTAAGGATATGTGAGAAGATTCCACCCATGGACTTGAAAAGCAGACACTGAATGTGCTGGTCCCTTGGACTTCCCAGCCTCCAAAACCATGAGAAAGAAATTTGTTTAAGCTACTTAGTTCATGGTATTTTGTTATACTAGCCCCAAAAGACTAAGACATGATCTTCATCCCTTCACCTCTCCTCTAGCCCATTTTAGTTGGGGCCAACACGCTGCCATGTCACAACCCTGTAGCTTCCAAGAGTCAATTTCAGACAATGGCAGACCCAAGAGGCAATTTCTCACATTCTTACCTGTTTTGCTGCTCCACCCTTCCTTCTCACCTTCCTTCTTTTTTCCCCTCCCTTCCTCTTTTCCTCACTTCCTTCCTCCTCTCTGGTTCTAAATGCCTGGTACGGTAAGTTAACTTAATTCACCTTAGGGTCCTGAATTTTCCCATTTCCTGACATGCCCCCCAGCCCCACCCCAGCCAGCTATCCAACTGGTTTGGGCTAACCTTACTCCTCAGGCCTTGGACCCTTCCCTTCTCTGACTGTGGGAACTCCCCTAATCACACACGTTATGAGAGACCGGAATTTAGATGCCCTCTCTACTAGTCATATCAATGGCAATGCACTTTTTAAAAACCCAAACTTTATTTTAAAATACAATAAGTCCTTACTTAATGTCATTGTGAGAGAGGATACCCAAGAAGGGTGAGGTCTAGGAGAACAGGTCTTCTCAAGAAGACCACAAGGATACACCTACGGGGTCCTCTTCACAGTGACTCAGCTCTTGGGAATTTGTAAACTTAGCTTCCTGGAATTTGGAAATTTCCACTTCTGTGAAATCCTGTAGTTCTCTGGGGGCTGGGATAGCATCTCCTGCTTGATTCAAACTGGCCAATGGGAAAGGTACCTGTGGGTTGGAATTTTTTGACTGTAGATAAAAAGAGAAAGACCAAGCCGGTCAGGGAACATAGCCATTGGGAATTCTTCTATGCTGTAAGCTCCCGGACAGTGACCAAAGCCCTTCCTCTTATAAACTTGTTTGGGTGCTCTTTTTCCCTGTTGGGACTCATCTTCCTGCAATAGTTGTAGGTTCTCGTAACCTGTAACCTAGTGAAATGATGTATAAGGTAACCAATTTTACCACAGGCTGATAGATACAAACAACAGTTAAGTTCCTATGGTATATATGTATGTTTCTGATAACAAAAATTTCACCAAACTTCTAAATAAAGACCCAAAACACTTCTAATATCAAACACTGAAGGACCACGCAGGGCAAATGCAGTGGCTCACACCTGTCCTCTCAACACTGTGGAAGCCACAGTAAGAGGGTCCCTTAGGGCAAGAAGTTCTAGACTAACCTGAGCAACATATCAAGATTCCATCTCTACAAAAGCTCTGACCATACCACTGCACTCTAGTGTGGGTGACCTTGTCCCTTTAAAAAAAAGGAGGGGGGAGATAATTAGGGAGTTCATACCTTAACATTTCAAATGTTTTTCTGTATCCACCCCCCTGAAAGTCTTGGTCTTTCCCTCCTCCAGGACTCTGTCCCCTCATTGGTACTGCATAGAAAGTGCTCTATCAGCCAGAGACTCAGCATAGCTCAAGCGAAAATGGAATTTTCTGGAAAGACAGTGGCCTGCACCAGAATCTGTGAGAAGGCTGGGGAGCAGAGCAGGAGCCAGGACAAGGACTAGAGCGTCTTATCCCACTTGGCCAGGTCCTCAGCAGGCCCCATGGTAGAGAATGAATGTGGGCTGCTTGCCTTGCTTTGTTTTCTCCCGTCCTTTACCATCTATTTGCAAAGCATTTACACATCACCCAGCCAGAAATGACTTTATCTTCCTTCGGCCCACCCCTACAGTCCTTCCCAACCAGAATGTAGTTTCTTGGGGTCAAGTTCCCAGTCTTTGTATAGTCCATAATATTTACTCAAAATAGGAAACCAAGAAGCTCTGTGAATGAATAAATCCTACCTCCTGAGGGGGTTAGTTTTTTTAATCAAATACTTTTACATTTGTGGATAACAAAAATGAGGACAAAACTGCCCTGTTTCATTTCATTTTTGACTCCTCTTCTTAATGGGAGTGTCAAAGCAGTCAGTAAGTAAATTAGGCTTTTGAAATCACCGACAAAGCTTTTAAGGAGCCGGTGAACTTGCAAATAACAGCTACAGAAGGTTTTAATTAACATGATACGTAAAAAGTCACTTGACCTCTAGGTGCCCTTCTTTAAAAAGTGGGATAATGAGGCTGGCCACCTGCCTAGCTCACCGAGGTACTATGTTCATTAATGAGGCAGGTGGTGGCAAGGTGCTGAGAGCCCTATGGAAGAAAGAGGGAGGAAAAAGCTCTTCAAATACAAACTGTCATAATGATGTTTCTAGCCAAAGATCCTATTATATATCTAGACTCCCCCTGGTGACCAATTTAGCACACTGAATATAATGCATTTTCAATTAATTGGTTTCTACAGCTTCTCAGTAGCCTGGGAGTTGCAGATTGTCTGTGATTTTTTCACCTTTGCTAAGACACTGTGAATATGCTCCTCTCAGTGGGAGACTGAGGAATAGTTGCCCCTGCCATTTTTTAAGGCCAAACTCTCTCTGCCTTTGCTTTGGTGCATGGCTTATCTCAACAGTGTTTCGGTTTCTTTGTTTTTTGAGACTCTTCCTTTGATAGTCTCACTCTGTTGCTCTGGGTAGAGTGCCATGGCATCAGCCTAATCCACAACAATCTCCAGCTCCAGGGCTCAAGCAATCCTCCTGCCTCAGCCTCCCGAGTAGCTGGCACTACAGGCCCCTGTCACAATGCCTGGCTAATTTTTCCTATTTTTAGTAGAGACAGTCTCACTCTTGCTCAGGCTGGTCTTGAACTCCTGAGCTCAAGCAATCCACCCTTCTCAACCTCCCAGAGTGCTAGTATGAGCCACTGTGCCCAGCCAGGGCCATTCTTTTTTTTTTTTTTTTAAGAGACAGAGTCTTACTCTATTGCCCTCGGTAGAGTGCTGTGGCATCACAGCTCACAGCAACCTCCAACTCCTGTGCTTCAACGTTTCTCTTGCTTTAGCCTCCCAAGTAGCTGAGACTATAGGCACCTGCCACAACGCCCAGCTATTTTTTGTTGCAGTTCGGCCAGGGTCCGGTTTGAACCTGCCACCCTCAGTATATAGGGCTGGTGCCTTACCCACTGAGTAACAGGCACCCCAGGGTCATTCTTATACTAGCAGTTTTTCAGGCAGAGGCCCCAGTATAAGGTAAGTTACTGAGAAAGTCGATTTGTTTAGAGGTCAACTGGAGGCCCATTGGGACCTGTTGCGGGAACACACGTTGCCATAAAACTGTTCCTAAGGCATATGATTTAGAGCTGAACTGAAACAACCTATCAATTTGAGGACAGTTTGATGCTTCCCACATGAACTCTCCCAATCCTGTGTTCTCTCTTATTCTTTCCAAGGGCAACTGGTGAGGCTAATAAAAGTGTTCTGCCCCATAAATCACTAGGAAGGTGGCTCTCACCTGTCTCCTTCTCCTTCAGGCTCTCTCGTGAGTCACTTTCTCTCTCCCCGCCCCAGAACACTGTTGTGTCCGGGAGCTAGCTCCTGGCTTCCTCCCAGTGCTCAGATCTGATTTGAAGATTCATGGTGGGCTTTTCCACTACTGGAGGAGACAGCCTGGGTTTAGGAGACAGTTTCTGACGTTCTCTACCGATGCAGGTCTGCTATTCCTCCAAATGGAGACTAATCCCTAATGATCTCACACACTCAACATAGCAGAGTCACATCTTACCTAGGATAGGTTCTAAAGTCAGTACTTAATTTAGTCAAAATGATCCTTGAATGTCCTCTGAAGAGGGTACCTATAAGAGGTCTGACAATTAAGTTTATGAACTCATCTTAGAACAAATGCTACATACCTTCTTGCTGAATATGACCATAATTACCTGCAAAGTACTCCCCTTCTGAAGTGCCACACTGACACCAGCACCTAGTCTACCCTTGAAAGCAATTTTGGAACTCCTTTTTTGGAATGACTATCAGAACTGTCAGTGTACCAGGTCTGACAATTAAGTTTGTGAACAGTGGTATGCTTACATTGGTAGCACTTAACAAATAACTTGGTAAGGTTTCAGAACCTTGTTACATCGGTGTCTCACAGCTGTATTTGCATCAACACGTGGCAGTGTCTAGCTGAGTGGCGTTCATTATTGTTATCTGGCTTTGTGTGTCATACAACGATAGCTCTGCTGGTCATTCCAGAAGAATTCCAAAATTGCTTTGAAGGGTGGATGAGGTGCTGGTGTTGGTGCATAACTTCCCAGGGAAGATACTTCGAAGCTGATAATATTCAGCAGTGAGGTATATAACACTTTTTCTAGGATGAGTTTGTGAACTTAATTTTCAGACTCTTCCTATATCCTATATATTACATGATAACATAACACCATCTTTCAGTAAGATCAATACAGCCAGCTTTTTCCTCCAGTCTGGGACAAACAGTTTCACCTTTGTGTTTAGGAGCTGTATTACATGAAAAGTAGAAAATATTCAGTACTACAGATATACGTAGTTCTGGGAGATCGATATTCAAATGATGAAGGATTGAGCACCACTGAGGAAAGAGGGGTTAAACCAAGAACAAGTCATGATCTTTGACACAAGGAGCAGACAGAGGTATAGGGCAAGTCTCTGAAAAGTCAAAGGCTAGCAGGTCGGGGGAGGGGCTCTGAGACAAGGCTGAGGTGAAGCACTGGTGCTGAAGGGTCTGCAGCAGCCCTGCCAAAACCTTCCAACCCAACTTCCCTACTGCTCAGAGATGCCTGGTCTGAAAGGGCCCTGCTGTGGGTTTGCAAGGAGAGCTGTCAAGAAGGCTTGGACAATGATGTTATCTATGTTGAGGGGACTACGAAGACTTTGGGGTGATGGATGGGTGGGTTTGCCTAGCCAGAGAGGATAGAGGTGGTGTCTAGCAAGGGAGATAAGTTAGGGGCAGGGGTAGAAAAGCAGGACATGGGGAAGTTCAGGAACTGTTAGATGTAGATGACTAGCCTAGATGACACATAAGATCTAGGAAGGTGAAACATTGACAAGAATGGAAACAGGTGCCCTGTGCCAGATACCAGAGGAGTCACATATCAGCCTAGTGAGTTTGGACTTTGGCCTTTTGTGCACAGACTAGGGTTTTTTTTTGTTGTTGTTGTTTGTTTTTTTTGAGACAGGGCCTCAAGCTGTCCCTCTGGGTAGAGTGCCATGGCATCACAGCTCACAACAACCTCCAACTCCTAGGCTCAAGCAAGTCTCCTGCCTCAGCCTCCCAAGTAGCTGGGATCACAGGTGCCTGCCACAATGCCTGGCTATTTTTTGGTTGCAGCCGTCGTTGTTGTTTGGCGGGCTGGGCTGGATTCAAACCCACCACCTTAGGTGTATGTGGCTGGCGCCTTAGCCACTTGAGCCACAGGTGCTGAGCCATAGGCTAGGGGTTTTGAACGGGAAATAAAAGTTGCAATCATAGTTGGTTCCTCTGGAAGTCCAGCAGGGCTGTGGGGTACAGAGAGTACCCGTTAATAGGTCAGGGGTAATTCAGACCCAAATAGGGTGATGGCAAAGGTGAGGAAAAGGAGAACAAAGAAGGATGTGGTGTGCTCTGAGCTAAGGGATCAGAGAGCCAAACTTCAGTTCCTTCCTTGCAACACAATTGCTGGAGTTCTCTCTGGATGTCAGGACCAAGTCACCACTTTTCAAAGACAAAGCTTCTTCTTTTAACAATGCACAAAAGTGTTCTGTATACTAAAAGTAAGAGAGCAAAAGCATGAGACTATGTGACATCTGGCCTGGGAAGGAGGTGTCTTCCCTAGGGCTTTCGGGCTTTCTGCTGCATGGATTTAAGGAGCCTCAGCTTTTGCTACCGCCTGAAGAATTTTCTACCACCACTGCTGCCAACCCCACAGGCACACCCTCAAGGAGGAAAAACCTTTCCAATTTGAAAATACAAGCGTGCACTGAAGGGACGTCACAATGGTGGATGTGACCCAAATTAACAGAGATATCCTTGTTTCCAGTGTTCTCCACCTGAGGTTCAGAGAAACCAGTCTCTCTTCGAGCCTGCCAGCAGGGTTACTTGATTCATGCATCTTTTCAACAAATATTTACTGAACATCTACCGTGTGCCACTTCCGGGTGCAGGAGGTTTAACTGTGAACAAAGCAACCAAGGTCCTGCCCTCATGAAGTCTACATTCTAGTAGGAGATAGACAAAAAACAAATGAGTTAAATGTACCTGTTAGATCAGTATTATGTAAAGTAGAATAATGTATATACGAAGTGCTAGGGTTCATCAAACGAGGTCTGCACTTACGTCAACAGCACTGTACAAACAACCTCATAAGGTTTCGTACCTTTGGGATATCAGTGTCTCACCACTACGTCCGTGTTAACGTGGATGGTGTCTTGCTGAGTGATGTTCATTATTGTTCCATGTTTTTGTGTGCTGTGGCAGAATGTTGGAGCTTGAATTAGAGCAAAGAACAAACATTCACAAATTTCTTGTTAAACTCAGCAAGCGTGAAAGTGAAATCGGGGACATGTTAGTACAAGTTTATGGGGATAATGCCATGAAGAAATGGCAGTGTACAAACGGACTAAATATTTTTTCTGAGAGGAGAGAGCATAACTGATGAAGAGAGGTCAGGGCAGCCAGTGATGAGCAGAATTGATGAAAATATTCATCAAGTTGTACATCAACTGTTGGCTGACTGTGAAAAGCATAGCAGACTAAGTAAACATTGACAGAAAACAGGAAAATCTTGGCATGAGAAAGGTGTGGCTCTTTTTATCATGACAATGCACCAGCTTGCACAGCACTGTCTGTGAGGGAGTTTTTAGCCAGTAAACAAATAATGGTACTAGAACACCCTCCCTACTCACCTGATCTGGCTTCCAGTGACTCTTTTTCTTAACTCGAAGATAAAGGAAATATTGAAAGGAAGATATTTTGATGGCATTCAGGACATTGAGGGCAATATGAAGACAGCTCTGGTGACCATTCCTGAAAAAGAGTTTCAGAATTGCTATGAAGGGCAGACTAGGTGCTGGCATTAGTGAGTAGCTTCCTAAGGGGAGACTTTGAAGGTGACTGTGGTACTATTCAGTAGGGAGGTATTTAGCACTTTTTCTAGAATGAGTTCACAGGTTTAATTGTCATATATGTTGGTTGCTGAGGGAAGACCTCACTGAGCTCAGCAAATTGGAACAGAAACCCAGAGAAAGTGGAGGACCAAGCCATGTGGATACCGAAGAGGAACATTTCAGGCAGAGGGACCTGCAAAGGGCTAAAGGTGTTCAAGGAGAGAAAGCGAGAGAGGATACCAGAGAGGGGCGAGGTCTGGGAGAACAGGTCTTCTCAGGGAGACCACGAGGATACACCTGCAGGGCCCTCTCTATGGTAACTCAGCTCTTGGGAATTTATAGGCTTAACTCCCTGGAACTTGGAAATTTCCAAGTTCTGTGAAATCCTGTAGTTCTGTAGGGTCTGGAGTAGCATCTCCTGCTTGATTCAAACTGGCCAATGGGAAGGGTGCCTGTGGGGTGGAACTTTTTGACTGTCAATAAAAAGGGAAAGACCAAGCTAGTCCGGGAGCGTGGCCATTTGAAAATCTATGCGGTAAGCTCCCGGCCAATGAATAAAGCCCTTCCTCTTATAACTGTGGTGTTTGGGTGCTCTTTCTCTCCGTTGGGCCTCGTCTTCCTGCAACAAAAGGAGGGAGACTAGTGAGAGCAAGCAAGGTGGTGTAGGGATGAGATCAGATAGGTGAGTCAGTTTGTGTAGGGCCTAGGAGGACACAGTGAGGACTTGGCTTTATACCATGTGAGATGGGAGCCATCATGAAGTTCTGAGTTGAGGAAGCCACAAGCTGGCTGAGACGTTGACAGCATCCCTCTGATGGTGTTGAGACTAGTTAGAGCAGAGAGGATGGTGGCTTGAACTAGGCTGATACATCTTACCAG
Organism: Galagoides demidoff; assembly: GCA_963574575.1. Classification (NCBI taxonomy): domain Eukaryota; kingdom Metazoa; phylum Chordata; class Mammalia; order Primates; family Galagidae; genus Galagoides; species Galagoides demidoff. The sequence continues at coordinate 7,092 of CAUYQV010043922.1, read as the reverse complement.
TGGGAGAAGAGTAAAAGTTCGTAGGAGATAGACCCAGGGCACCTCGGAAAGTCAGATGTTAACCTTACGGGCTTTAGATAACCAGCCTCCCAACAAACTGCTCATCCTCAAGGTGGACCCTCTAGTCCAGTCTCAGCCCTGAAGGTCATTCTGAAAGAAGAGTTACTGAGATGTTTTGCTAGGGGCAGCCTCATTTGGAATAGATATCTAGCCTAGTAGAATGGCAGCTTTTAAACAGTGGAAAAAAACAATTCGATGTCATTACCATGTAGGTCTAGTGGGAACTTCATTCCCTTATTGTTCCCTCAGTGTTTCATTAACCACTGGTGTCAAAGCCAGGCACTGTGCTTATTGTCTCTGTTTATACTACTTCAAGGGACAATGCCGTGTGCTGCTGCCCCCTAGAGGTGACTTTGCTTATCAGCAGCCCCAGCTGTAACTCCTGAACTTCACCTCCTGTTTTCTAGGTACAAACTGTTTGGCTTGGTCTAAAAAACATCATGGAATTGCCCTCAGAGAACTGAGATCAGAGGAGAGTTCTAAGAGGATTCTGCTTGTAACCAAACCCGGGTCTGTTGGCCTGCATTCTGAGAAGGGATGTAGGGCTGGGGAAGCCGAATCTGGTTTCTCATTCCTGCTCTGTCATTGTCTCACTGGATAATTCACTGTGGAAATTTCAGCAAGTCCTACGCCCATATATAGAGCCAATCAACTAGACAATTTCTCATCTTCTCTTCTTGCTCCGACGTCTTAAAATGTTTATGAAATCTATAAACCAAATAAAACGTGGCTTTCACATCATTCCAATTTCCTTTCAGTTTCTGCACCCTTCTCGCTCCCCAAACATCCCTCCTGGCATCAGGTACCTTCCTCTAACCATCTGGGAAACCACAATGCAGGGTCTCTTATGGACCTAACTTCCCTGCAGGTGCCTCAAATTTTAGACCTTTTTTTCTTTTGCTCTTATCAAAACTTAATTTTCCTAATTCTACCAACCAACGAAGTGAATGATAATGAGAAATTATGTTTTTCCCCATCTCCGAACCTCAGTTTTCTTATCTGTACAACAGAGCTAATAACATTTATCTTCAAAGTTATCATGAATATTGCATATGCAATCCTGTCTGGACAGTGTCTGAGGTATTCAATAAATAGCAAACTGTTTTTAAATGAATTTGGCTCAGAAATCATTTTCTTCTTTGATTCCCTCCAAATGGGATCAAATGTTCTTCATCTGTGCTTCAAAGTCTATGGGAATGACTCATTGAGTGCTGCATACACGTCTATACTAGAATAGACCCCCTGCTGTAGGCAAAATAATTCCCCCAACTCTCCAAAGATGTCCATGTCCTAATCCCTTGAACCCAAAAAATGTTATGTTACATGGCAAAGGGGAATTAAGGCTTAGGATGGAGATAAGCTTGCTAATCAGCTGGCTTTGAGATGGAGAGATTATCCTGGATTATCCAACTGGGCTCAATGCAACAACAAGCTTCCTTATCCGTGAAAAAGGGAGGCAGGAGAGCCAGAGATCTATGTATGAGGACAGGGGCAGAGGTCCAAGTGATACCATTACTGGCTTTGAAGATAGAAGAGCCAAGGAATGAAATGTTTTGATCCTTGAATACAAAGCGTAATGATCAAACCAGGGTATTTAAGGTATTTGTTGCTTCGAACATTTGTCATTTTGTGTGTGTGTGCCCATTGGGGACATTCCAAATCTTCTCTTTCAGGTATTTCGAGATATACAATCAGTGACCCTGGTTCAATCAGTGACCCTACTGTGCTATCAAACACTGGAACTTATACCTTCTATCTAACTATATTTTGTACCCCTTAACCAACTTCTCTTATCCACCCCCCATCCTTCCCAGGCTCTGGCAACTATCATTCTACTCTCTACCTCCATATATGAATGAAAACAAGTGATACTTGTCTCTCCACACCTGGCTTATTTCACTTAATATAATACCCTCCAATCTATACATGTTGCAGTGAATGATAGAATCTCATTATTTCTATAGCTGAATAATATTCCATTTTGTATATATACCACATTTTCTTTATCCATTCATTTGTTTTTTGTTTTTGAGACAGAGCTTCACTATGTCACCATGAGTAAAGTGCTGTAGCATCCCAGCTCACAGCAACCTCAAACTCTTGGGCTCAAGTGATTCTCTTGCCTCAGCCTCCCAAGTAGCTGGGGCTATAGGCGCCCACCACAACACCTGGCTATTTTTTGTTGTGGTTGTCATTGTTGGTTAGCTGGCCTGGGCCAGGTTCGAACCTGCCAACTTTGGTTTATGTGGCTGGTGCTGTAATCACTGTGCTACAGGCCCTGAGCCTATCCATTCATACTTAGGTGGTTTCCTTATCTTGGCTATTGTGAATAGTGCTGCAATAAACATGGGAGTGCAGAGACTTAATACTGAAGTGCACTAATATACTCTGTTTTGGATGTAAACCTAGCAAAGGGGTACAAAATACGTTTAGATAGAAGGTGTTAAGTTCTACTAGATCTAGTTTTAGTTTTGTGAAGAACTTCCATATTGTTTTCCGTCATGACTGTACTAATTTTCACTCCCACCAACTATATATGGGAGTTCACCTTTCTTCACATCCTCATTGTTTTGTTTTTTGTCTTTTTGATAATAGCTGTTTTAAGTGGGATAAGACAATATCGTATTGTGGTTTTGATTTGCATTTCCCTGATGATAAGTGATGTTGAACATTTTTTCATATACCTGTCAGTCATTTACATGTCTTCTTTTATGAAATACCGGTCATTTGCTCATTTTAAAATCAGATTTTTTGGTTTTTTGCTATTGGGTTGTTTGAGTTTCTTATACAATCTGGTTATTAATTTTTTTTGTCAAATAGTTTGCAAATATTTTTTCCCACGCCATAGATTGTTTTACTTTTTCAATAGTTTCCTTTGCTGTGCAAAAGCCTTTTAGCTTGATATAATCTCATTTGTCTGTTTTTGATTCTGTTGCCTGTGCTTTTGAGATCTCATCCCCAAAACTCTGTCCAGACCAATGTTCTGAAGCATTTTCCTAATATTTTCTTCCGATAGTGAGATGGAGTCAGGGACCCCTTTCATAGGCCTGCTGGACCCCTCTTCCCCAAGTATGGAAATTAAGTCCCCCCTTGAATCCCTTTGGGGGAGGTTCTGGATATCCTTGAAAAGTGAATGAGCAACCTGATGAGCAGGAAGATAGTAATGACAGTGGCCCTCCAAGCAACACAAAGTATATTGGTTCCTTATGGAAACAAAAAGATATATTCTTGGTTTTTCAGAAACCCCCACCAGATAGAAAATGCAAATTAGAGGGACCTGAAGAGTTGAACTCTGATCACCATTCTTTGTTTTAAACTTCTCCCCAAGGGGTCTGAAGAAAGTCATACTCATCATAAGATTTCTTTCCACTAATCCAAGAATCCTGAATCCACCTCTGACCCGTAAATCCTCATTTCAGGATATCCTGCCTTTGGGGGCCATGCCAATGTATAACCTTCATGTATTAATTTTTCCTGCAACTTTTGCTTTCCTAAAATGTACCTTTGCCTTTAAAAACCTTTGCTTGTAAGCCTTTAGGGAGTTTGGGCTGAAGTGGTAGCTGCCTGTCCCTTCCATGGTGCCAGGCAATAAAAACGCCTCTTTCTCCCTCTGTAATGCTTGGCTTCAGCATCTGGCTTTCCTGACAAGCAGGTCCCAGTTTGGTTCAACGACAGTAATTTCATAGTTTCAGGTCTCACATTTAAGCCTACTTATTTTTATTTAATTTTTGTATAAGGTGAAAGATAGAGAGATAGAGGTCTACTTTCATTCTTCTGCATATGGATATCCAGTTTTTCCAGCACCATTTAGTGAAGAGACTGTCCCTTCTCCCAATGTACATTCTTGACACTTTTGTCAAAATTAGTTGACTGTAAATTCATAGATTTATTTCTGGCTTCTCTATTCTGTTTCATTGGTCTATGTGTGTTTTTATGCCAATACCATACTATTTTGGTTACTATAGCTTTGTAGCACGTTTTGAAGTCAGGTAATGTAATACCTCCAGCTTTATTCCTTTTGCTAAAGATGGCTTTGGCTATGCAGGGGCTTTTGTGATGGTATATGAATTTTAGGATTTTTTTCTGTTTCTATGAAGAATATCATTGATATTTTGATAGAGAGAGATCTTTAAACTAAATTTGTTGTATTTTATCTTTTGACACTATAAAGTAGAATGAATATTCTGATGAGCTGAACAACAGAGATTGGCTTTATGGGCAGAAAAGGGCTAAAGAAAGCAGAAACAGAGGACAAGAAGCAGACTGGTTGTTTCAAAGTTATATTCCATGTAAAGAGTAAAGCAGAGAGGACTTCCTTATCATGTCTGCTAAAACTGGCCTATTTAGGGATTTGGCTATTTCTCTCTTTTAATTTCTTAGAAGGTCAGGTCAACAATCAAGTTGAGACTTGGTGGCCTAGAACTTCAGTATAAATAACTTCATTTTAGCTTGGCTGTTGGGCTTAGTACAGGAGCTCAGTCCAAACCAATGGTTTCCTATACATTTTATTTAATACTATAAAAGGTGTTTATTGGCTCACCTAACTGAAAAGAAATTCTAAGTAAGTTCTACAGAATAGGCAAAGCTTGATTTGGGAGCTAAAGGGCGACATCCGGCCTCCAGGATTTCTCTACCTCTTGTCTTTGTCTTCGAATCTTGGCTTTATTCTCAGGTGTCACATGGTGTGGCTCACAGCTCCAAATTCACCATTATGGTGGCAAAATAGCTGTAGTAGTTCCAGATGTCACACCTCACTCCCACAACTTATAAAGGAAAAAATAAAGGCTCCTTTTCGCAAAAGCCCCTGCAAGTCTTGCTGTGATTTGTTGCTTCCTGTTTAGGTTATAACCCCAATTTCTTATCCAAATACTGGGTCCAGTGAAAGACCTGTGAATAGGAATTGGGGGAGGGGTGAATTGCCCAAGAGAAATTCAGAGTAATTTGGGCAAGAAAAACAGCAAATGGATATCAAAATGTCCACAAAGATGCTGACCACAAAGTTTCAGAGTTAAAACATTACTGCCTCTCAGTAACCTCTTTTCTGACTCTCTCAACACATTATTGTCTATTTACCTCCTAGTGCTACCCCCAACCACCACCCACACTGAGGGATAAGCTGGGAGCCATCCTAATCTCTTCTATGTCCACAGCCCTTAGCATAGGCCTAGCTGAGATCAGGCATCAGAGAAGTGCGTGTTATTCAATGAGATTGCTCTTTCCTGGCAGGCAAGCCATTGACAAAGCTGCTCAAGTTCCACTTTTCTCTAATTCTCTAAAAGAGCTGCCCATGCAGTTGGCTACAGCTAGTTTTTCTATTTTTAGTAAAGAGAGTGTCTCATTCTTGCTCAGGCTGGTCTTGAACTCTTGATCCACCTGCATTGGCCTCCCAGAGTGCTGGAATTACACAAGTGAGCCACCACATCCAGCCTTTGGCTAAATATTTCTTTTCTTTCTTTCTTTTTTTTTTTTTTTTTGTAGAGACAGACTCACTTTATTGCCCTTGGTAGAGTGCAACGATGTCACACAGCTCACAGCAACCTTCAATTCCTGAGCTTAGGCAATTCTCTTGCCTAAGCCTCCCGAGTAGCTGGGACTACAGGCGCCTGCCACAACACTCGGCTATTTTTTTGTTGCAGTTGGCCAGGGCCAGGTTTGAACCCGCCACCCTCAGTATATGGGGCCGGCACCTTCCCACTGATCCACAGGCACCACTAAACTTTTTTTTTTTTTTTTTTGAGACAGAGCCTCAATCTGTCACCCTGGGTAGAGTGCTGTCGTGTCACAGCTCACAGCAACCTCAAATTCCTAGGCTTAAGCGATTCTCTTGCCTCAGCCTCCCAAGTAGCTGGGACTACAGGCACCTGCCACAATGCCTGGCTATTTTTTTGTTGCAGCTGTTTAGCTGGCCTGGGCCTGGTTCAAACCCGCCACCCTCTATGTATGTGGCTGGCACCATAACCACTGTGCTACAGGCGCTGAGCCCGTTATGTTTTTTGAGACAGAGTCTCACTTTGTTGCCCTTGGTAGAGTGCTGTGGCATGATAGCTCACAGCAACCTCAAACTCCTGGGCTCAAGCAATCCTCCGACCTCAGCCTCCCAAGTAGCTGGGACTACTAGCACCCCTTGAAACACCCTGCTATTTTTTAGACACAGAAGTCTCACTTTTGCTCAGACTAGTCTCAAACTCCTGAGCTCAAGCAATCCACCCACCTCAGCCTCCCAAAGTGGTAGGATTATAGGCGTGAGCCTCTGTGCTCAGCCTCACCTAAATATTTCTGAGAAAATATAAATACTTCACCTCATACAAACAGTAGCCCACATTTATGTCAGTTGGAGTTGGATATTGTATTTAAGACATTTTAAACAGGATGCTTCTTTATTTTTTTCTTTTCGCAGCACAAACTTAAGACCTCAGAAGGATATTTCTTTTACCTAAAGCTAAAAACATCTTAACTGATGTAATCTCTTCTAGGAGTGTTTGGAGAAATGAGATAATACATGTAAAGCACTTAACTAGGTTTAAGAGGTATAAGCCATTATTTTTATTATCACTATCCTAACATTATCTATCTATAAGCTTCTCAAAGGCAAGTATCATCCTACTCATTGTTCTAGAATGTAATAGATAATACCCAAATGGTGGTTGAACCAAACCAAAGTGTCCAGGCCACCACTTTATAAGAGTCAAGTTTCTGGTTTAGCACCTGTGGCTCAAGCAGCTAAGGCACCAGCCAAATACACCTGAGCTGGTGGGTTCAAATCCAGCCTGGGCCCGCCAAACAACAATGAAGGCTGCAACCAAAACATAGCCGGGCGTTGTGGTGGGCGCCTGTAGTTCCAGCTACTTGGGAGGTGGAGGCAGGAAAATCACTTGAGACCAGGAGTTGGGGGTTGCTGTGAGCTGTGATGCCACAACACTCTACCCAGGGTGACAGCTTGAGGCTCTGTCTCAAAAAAAAAAAAAAAAAAAGAGTCAAGTTTCTATCAACTGGAGTTTGAAATTCAAGTCAGATTTTTCAAACCACTAGTAT
>CAUYQV010043917.1:0-14241 GCA_963574575.1 Galagoides demidoff | reverse complement strand
GGCGCCTGTGGTCCCAGCTACTCGGGAGGCAGAGGCAGGAGACTCGCTTGAGCCCAGGAGTTGGAGGTTGCTATGAGCTGTGATGCCATGGCACTCTACCCAGGGGGATAGCTTGAGGCTCTGTCTCAAAAAAAAAAAAAAGCAATACCCAGTAATCCTCTTAGAATTTTAACAAAACATTTAAAGATTTGGTTTCCTTTGGGAAGGAAAAAAGCTACATTTATTTTTTTTTTTCAAAAATTGGTTTCATCAATTTTGGCATACAAATATATGTCAGTAATTCTTATAATTCCTGGTTCCCCTAATTATCTTGCAAAGAGACTTGAAAGCCGGTAGTGGAGATGTGTTTTAATACAAGAAATGTAATGTGAATTGTTACGAGATGATACTTCATGGGGCATAGGTGCAGGAGAAAGTGAAGCTTCTACATAAAATATAACAAGCTGTGATTTCATGATACAAGTTCAACAACAGAGAGACAGGTACAGATGGGACAGGCAGAGAGATCTACAAGGAACAACATTTTTTGAGCATGAAAGAATGTAGTAGTAGTATTAATTATTGTTATCTGGGGTATCACTTTACAATAAGTAGTTATCTATTGTTAATAACAGTACAAATTGAAGTTTAGTAGAATTGATGGAGACATTAAGAGATATGAAGGAATACATCTTCCTCTAAAGATAAATATAAACATTCTAAACAAGTTTGGTTTACTTTTACCTGTTTTGTCCTTTAATGGATAGATGGACACGTATATTTTGCTAATGTATAATGTGAATTTGTAGGAGATGTGCTTGGCTTGTCATGGAGTATTATTCATGATTATTTGGCCAAGGAATCCTCTAAAAATTAAACAGATGTGTATTTCTGAAAAAGGGAAGTGTGTAGAAAATCAAGTTTGGGAAAAATTGTTGTAATAAGTTTTAGAGGGAGATATTAACAGAAAGCAAGAATAATTTTGTTTTTGACCTTTGTCATTGATTAAAGCATAAAGAACCTTGATTTGCATCAACATTTGGCAGGCTAGATGACAGACTACCAGAGTCTAGATAATGTGATTCCAGCATATTTCATGTTGGATATTAGACATGATTTTGCTGTGCAACCTTTAAAGAAATGTTATTTATCAAATAAGAAGCCTTCTCTCAAATTAAATGTAATGATGCATAGCATTTACTTTATCATTTCTGTATTATCTAGATGTATCAAAATAAGATAAAGGAAAATATTGGTGTAAAAATTATGAGCCTATAGAATAGTTAAAGGACCACAGGATGACCAAATCAGTAAATTGTATTTAGTAGACTTAAACTTTAGAATTAAGTATGTAAAGCTGCATGTATGTTCCATTCTGCAAGTAAGGGTCTTAGAATGGTGGAATGTAAGGAAAGAAGGGGAGAAAGGGGGAAGAAAGGTGAGAGGGGAGAAGGAAGATCAGGGAAGGGAGTGGGAAAAGAGGAGGAAAGAAGTAAGGGAGGTGAAGGGAAAAGACAAAAGAAAAAGAAATGAAAAGAGAGGAGAGGACAGACAAAAGAGAAAGAGGGTGGGTGGCACCTGTGGCTCAAAGGAGTGGGATGCCGGCCCTGTATGCCACAGATGGTGGTTCAAACCCAGTCCCCAGCCAAAAACTGCCAAAAAAAAAAAAAAAAAAAGAGAGAGAGAGAGAGAGAAGGAAAGACAAAGGAGTGGATAGAGAGAGGGAGGAGAGGGAAGAGAAAGAAAGGAATCAAGTCAATTTAATAAACCCAGCAAGGGAAGTCTGGAATATTTTGTGAGATTTATAGTTTATAATAATCACGTTTTATTCTCCTGAAGGGCCTTAATCTATGTTTTGGAGAAGATTGTCATGAAATCATAATTCTACATAAAACTGATCAAAAATCAGTATATGGGAACATATATTGACAACTATATTATTGATTTACTGAAGAGGCCCATTTGTATTTTCTATAAGCCCATCCACACCCTGTCATTGAAACTGCCTCTAAGCCTCCTCTGAGCTCTCCTATGCAAATACTTTTAGAGCTTCAAGAAATTTCACTACCTAGGCAGCTCCTCTGGCTCAGTGAGTAGGGCACTGGTCCCATATATGGAGGGTGGTGGGTTCAAACACAGCCTGGTGAAACTGCAGCAAAAAATAGCCAGGCGTTGTGGCAGGCACCTGTAGTCCAAGCTACTTGGGAGGCTGAGGCAAGAGAATTACCTAAGCTCAAGAGCTGGAGGTTGCTGTGAGCTGTGATGCCACAGCACTCTACGGAGGGCAACAAAGTGAGACTCTGTCTCTACAAAAAAAAAAAAAAAAGAAAAGAAAGAAATAGAAAGAAATTTCACTACATAGTAAAAGTAAACATATGTGTTTTCTTTCTTTCTTCTTTCCTTTCTCTCTCTGTCTTCTTTCTTCTTATATAAGGTAGAACATTTTACTAGGTAAATTGAATATTTTGGGATCTGGTATTAGATACTTTTTTAAGTAATAATTCCTTACTGTCAATATGAAGAATGCATTTTTAAAAACCAAAGAAAGTTCCACTGAGAATAAGAATATAAGAACCAAAGATCAATTGTTTAGCTTTTAGGTGAAAGCTAAATTTGGGTTTAAAAAGTATTTGGTTTATCCTGAATTTTTTTTTAAAGGATTTATTTGCTTAATTTTTTTTTTTCTTTTTGGAGGCAGTGTCTTGCTCCATTTCCTGGGTTATTAGGGTGCAGTGGTGTGGTTACTCTCTGTACCTCAAACTCATGGGCTGAACCAGTCCTTCTGCCTCAGCCTCCAGATCATATGGGATGACAAGCATGGGCCCCCATGTCTAGCTAACTTTCTAATATTTGTAGAAACAGTTCTGGCTATGTTGCCCAGGCCAGTCTCAAAGTTCTGGCCTCAAGCTATCATCTCTTCCCAGCCTCTCAAACCTGAGATTATAGGCGTGAGCCACAGTGCCAGGCCTATTTGTCCGAATTTTAAATGCTGAGGATTTTAGACAAAATATTTCATGTGCTCCCATAAAAAGTAAAAATAATGGCCACCTCCTGCTGAAATTCTCACAGGGATTTTTAGAAACCAAAACCAAAGGCATTTGTCTACTTGGGATGTTGCCATTTTCCTAATATTTTTGTCTACTTTGCTTCATTCATTTATGATTGCCACCTTAAGGGTTTAAGCCTTACCTTTTGTAGCAAAAATACATTTTATAATAGAACATTTATAATCTTCTCAGTGTTTTCTAATCAAACTTAGAGACCTTTTGACAACAGACACCTCTTTCTGGGAGGCAACCTGGCCGTGTGCATTCTCAGCTTCTCCCGGTTGACATTCTGGGCCATCAGCACTTGGCTTGTCAGCACACGGATTGAGGCTGGAGTTGGGACTTCAGCAAAACTGAAGCTCTATCTAATTAGTGACAGTTCACTTCATTAGAGCTAAGCGCATAGCTGTTCATGTCACAGGAGGATGAAAGATACTTTCAGTTTTTAATCTCACTGTGTCCTTGAGATTTTCAACTAAATAAAATTTCAGTTCATCTTTCATTTCAACTAGCATCTGTGTAGAAACACTTCTTATGGAGCATTCAAGTTACGTACTAAAGAAGTAACAATTCATGTTGAATTATTGTTCCTTTTACAACTACTGAGACTAAATCAATGACAGAATGGAAAAGCAAATATATCAGTGACTTAAGAGTCATTGATCGTATTTCCTGTATTATTTCATCATATTAAAACCCTTACAATGAAGTGTTAAGTATAGTAACTTTGTAGGTGTGATTCAAACCAAATATACATTGTACATTATTATGTTAAGGAAAACAAGGATATGAGGTTTGCTAGCAATGGGGAAGTTTTATATTCACAGTCAGTACTGGAAATAGGAAGCTTCGCTGGCCCCAATCAAGAGGTGTCCGTCATTTTCTGAAAAGTAGGTGTCTGTTGTTTGTGGCTGGTTTTGTTCTTGAGAACATGATGGAGAATATTGTGTTTGAAGATGGTAGAATGAGCATGTCAGTGCAGGCCAGTGAGTAGGGTAAGTTGGCAATAAAATAATATTCTTCTAATAGTGTGCTGAATAAGAAATGAACTGGCATAAAATACTGGATTAAAAATTTTCTGTATTTAAAAAAACTTCCTAGGTAATTATCCTTCAAAAAATCTTGCTTACAATTATACTACAAGAAAAGAAACTACATCTTTACGTTAGCCAGGTGTGGCCATTTTCACAACAACTATCAGTATAAAAATTATACCAGATGCTATGTTTTTAATTGAAAGGTGAATTTTGTAAACTAACATTCTGTTTAACATGGAGATTTCCCCCCTCTCAATTAAATATTTATTGTTCAGGGAAAATATCTGGTTGATCAGAATTGATATTCAGATAAAAGGGATTTTTTTTTTTTAGGTGGTGCTAGGCTAGATGTAGTGAATTAATAAATACTGAACAGCCAAACAAGATGTCCTTAATTTATGGTGTTTTCTTACATATCATAGGAACACAAAGCACTGAGTTGTTGCTCTCATACAATGTCAGGAATGCCTTCAGGCAGGCATTATACAAAACTTTGTTGAAATCCTATTATGTGGAAGATGATTGAGAATTCAGAGAGAGGAAGGGTGAAGACAGACAGATAGATTGATAGGCAGACACATGTCCTCTATTCCAAAAAGCTTGGAATCCATTTAGGAAAACAGGTTATACACAGTCAATTAAATAATCATATTTGATGACTTAGTTTGAGCATCCAGTGAATGAATGAACAGGCTAGAAAGTAGTTTGGGCTGTGTTGCTACGTGGAGATCTGGAGTGGTTGAGATGCAGAATTCACACCAAGCACTGACATGACATACTAGTTAACTGAGCACAGGAAAGAAACAGAGAAGTAGAAAGTCCCTGGTATACTTGGGCATTACTGCATAATTTCCAAGAACTCAAATATTTTATTTTCATTATAGGCCTAGGTAATGTCCCTTTTTTGAAAAGCTGGGGAAAGGTTATTTAGAAGCCATATGCTTCTCAACCTCTGAGATGACAAAGGATTCTGTTAAAGAAACAGGTCTCTGGGTGGGTTTGGCAGGCGGTCCCTTCTTGTCTTTTTACTTTTCTCCTTGCATGCTCTTGCTGAAAGGGGTGTATATAAGCAGATACAGTTACGTTCAAACAAAATAGTGGGTAACATTGAATAAAGGCTGAAATGATTAGTGCATTTCTGGAAACAGGCGAACCGTTTGAATGAATGTGTACACCAGAAGGGAATGAGTAGTGTACCGTCTTGGGAAGACCGGACTTTAGAAACAAGCTATTTCTAGGTGGGAGGAAGCAGTAAGATCAGTCTTTGGGGACAGATTGTGAAAGATACATGCATTTCAATACTTATCTGTTTCTGAACAACAAATTAACAAAGATATTACTTATTGTGTCTAATGCACATCAGTATCTACTATAGTTAAATGTAATTTATATTGTTTTCTCCACTGAGAAGAACATTTCCTTCCAACATATAAAATAATAAAGAAATAACCAAAATTTTATAATGTCAGACATTTTATAATGTCAGAGGGTCCTCAATTTATAAATTAAATTGCCGTAGTGATTTGGGAATTATCTAGGCCTATCCAACCTGTGATTTTTTTTTTTTTATTCACATCAGACCACAAAGATGAGTGACTGCCTATTATCTGCAAATGTATTATCAAATATAGCTTATTGATCATGATTGGCTTGAAGTATGTCATTTAATTTGGGGAAACACCATTTTCTCACAATTTTTTTTTTCAGTTATTGGCTGGGGCTGGGTCCAGTGTATGGGGCTGATGCCCTAGTCCTTGAGCCACAGGTGCTGCCCCTTCTCACACCTTTTCTAGAGATAGGGGTCACTGTTTTAACAATGCTCTGGTTTAATACAGAATGATTCCTAGACATCTTGCACTAAATCCATTTCCTTCTGTGGGCTCTTTACCGTTTTATTTGTTTTTCAATGTTATGAGCTGAGTCTGCCCTTCAGGTGTTTTCTTTCTTTCTTTCTTTGTTTCTTTTTTTTTTTTTTTGAGACATAGTCTTGCTATGTCACTCTCCATAGAGTGCTGTGCCATTACCGCTCACAGCAACCTCAAACTCTTGGGCTTCCACGATTCTCTGGCCTCCGACTCCCAAGTAGCTAGGACTTCAGACAACTGCCACAACACCTGGCTATTTTTTGGTTGTAGTTGTCATTGTTGTAGCAGGCCTGGGCTGGATTCAAACCCGCCAGCCTCGATGTAGGTGGCTGGCACCATAAACACTGTGCTATGGGTGCTGAGTGAGATGTTTACTTTCTTAAAAATAAAACTCATTTTATCTTTCAAAATCTTGAAGGGCTATACAGTTTATCGTGTTAAATGTTAATTCTCAATTTCCACTTGTTCTTCTCTGAACCTGAGCATTGGCACACTTTGGAGCAGTTGGAAAAATCTCCCTCCTCCTCTCATCTTGGTAACCTCTCCTTATAAAATTTCGGGTTCCTTGCAATAGTTAACATCCCCTCTATGTCCCTAGGTTCTCCGTATCGAGACAAAATCACCATAGCAATTCTTCAGCTGCAAGAGGAAGGCAAGCTCCACATGATGAAGGAGAAGTGGTGGCGGGGCAACGGCTGCCCGGAGGAGGAGAGCAAGGAGGCCAGTGCCCTCGGGGTTCAGAACATCGGCGGCATCTTCATTGTCCTGGCAGCCGGCCTAGTGCTCTCGGTTTTTGTGGCGGTGGGAGAGTTTTTATACAAATCCAAAAAAAACGCTCAATTGGAAAAGGTAAATGTCACTTTTTTACAATTTAAAATCTTTTTTGTTATCATGAGACACAAATCAAAATATTTGTGATCTTTTGAACGAAGGGTCATCCTTAGAACTATTGTCTTAAATCGTTCATTGTATAAAAAATTGTATTTTGTGAAATATATTACACAAAAAGACTCAGGGTCACCACGATGGTTTTCGATTGACTTGTAATGTGTTTAATGGAGCCAGCGTCAGGGCAAATGGCTAGATCTACTCTCACTGCACACTGAGAAGAGAGAAACTTGTCTGAGGTTCCCTACAGTTAGTTTAATGGAAGGATGTAGTTAATTAAGGAAGCAAAAATAAGAAACCATAGTGTGAAAGAAAAACTGCTTCTTTGCAAATAAAAATAAAGGTTTTAAGATACACTACTGGTTAAAAGTTTCAAGTTTGAAAGTAAAGGAAAATTTTATTTGAACATCTTACAGTCCCACAAATTTCTGCTTGAAAAAAATCTCAGTTTGCATTGGAAAATTGCAGTTAATTCTCTACCTTAATGAATGTGTAAAAATATTATTTTCCACCATTCAATGTGGTTTTTAATTAGTTCTTTACTTTCTTGTACCAGAGTCTTTATAAGAATGCGTATAGATCTCCAAACTATTTGAGACTATTATAATTTTTCTTTGGATTTCAATACATTTAGTCAACTGTATAAATGTTTTTGTTTTCTTATCTTGAAAAAATTGTTGCCTCCTTCAGATTCTATGTTTCTAGTACAAAAATTATCTCATTTCTATAGATATGAGAACAAGTGGAGAAAAATTCCGCTTTCAGATGGTACATGATACTTTTTGTTTATAAATTTATAGGTCTGGACATGAAAGAACTAAATTTAAGTCTTCACATAAAATTTTAAGATTTTTGTAGTCTTTTGTATTTAAATCTTTCTTTTGCTTTTAATAAAACTCATTTTTTAAACAACTTTAGCTATTGTGGAAGGGTGATATTATATAATAGTTAGTATTTAAAAGGCTTATGAACTTTTATTTGTAAATACAAAAGGCAGAACAATAATATTTAAAAATAATACTATTTAGGAATACAAAGCAAACATATTGTGCTAATATTCTTTGAGATGCTTATGCCTTTACACTCTTCTCAAAATAAAAATCTTCCTTTGTCTTAATTTATAGCATGATTCCTTAGCCTTCCTAAAATTAGAATTTTGTATGCAACATTTATACATTTTTGCTTGACTGCATTATTTAACGCAGAGAATGGACTAATGATTATGCCTAAGTATACTTTCTATGTTATAATTCTTTTTATGATGTCAAAATGAGGTTCAAAATTAAACCCAAAGACTAACCAAAAAAGAAAATATGAACTCATCAGTTACTATTTTCATTCTAATTGTCAATAAATGTTATATTTAGTTAATGTTTAATGTAAGTCCAAAAATTGTGGAAGGAATTTGGGTTTTCTTCTCGGAACCCGAACTCATCCATATGTAAAGATTTCTCTAATTTATAGCTCAGTGTTAAAATAAAACAAATGAATGACAATGTGTGGTATTCGGTTGTTCCTATCTCTATGTGCCCTGTTCAATCTCTATCGCAATTTTCTTTTCAAGCATTTTGTTTAGAGAAAAAAGTGTGAGAAGTTAATTGTATAACGTAACCTACTTCTTTATTATTATGAATAAGGAGTTTGGTCGAGTTTTTCAGATATCAACTAGATCTGTTGGCACTGTATGGACCTATATGATCTTCTAAAAACTAGAAAAATGAAATTAATATACGTTTTTAACTGAAACAGATACAGCATTAACATGACAGTAGAAAGAAACAAGCGAGTTGATACTACGTGAGGACTGTGGTCGCAGTCCCTGTGAGTTCTGACAGCTTCCACGTAGCTTTCACAGTGAAAGCCACTTTCCCTCCATTAGCGGATGAGAAGACCCTTCAGAAACTGTCTGTGTTCTCTGTTGTGGTTTTATATTTTGCTTCTCTCCGATTTTATTTCACCTTTACTGTTGCCACATTAAATTATTTCACTTTTACTGTTACCACACTAAATTATTTGCAATTTCCCAAGGACATATCTTCCCAGTTGACTGGAGCTAACCTTGCCTATTTTTCTACTTTGCAAACTCTCACTAGTATTTTAGACTGGATATTTAAAATAAGGAAGTTTCCCCTAATCAATAGGTAGGGTTTGTACACAGTAGATAGCTTATTTCTATAATTTGAACGTATGCTTTTATTTCCTATTTTCATGAAAAAATATGTGACTCATATATCTTGCTTTTTTACTTCACTGGTTTCAGGTACAAATATTCCTCCTGGCCAGGTGCCATGGCCCATGTCTATAATCCTAGCACCCTGGTAGGCCAAAGTGGGAGGATACCTTGAGCTCATGAGTTCAAGACCAGCCTGAACAAAGCAAGACCCATCTCTACTAAAAGTAGAAAAAGTTAGCTGGGAATTTCGGGAGCCAACTACAGTCCCAGCTACTTGAGAGGCTGAGGCAAGTGGATCCATTGAACCCAGGAGTTAGAGGTTGCTGTCAGCTGGACTGAGGCCATAGCACTCTAGCCTGGGGCAATAGAGTGAGACTCTGTCCTAAAAACAGAATAAAATAAAATAAAAAATATTTCTCCACTTTTGATGAAGTTGAGAAGATATTTAGCTCTTTTCAAAATCATTTCCAGCATTAAACCTAGATACTTTTACTTTGTAAACCCCTACTCCCATCTCATTGTCCCTTGGCACAATATTGTATTTGTATTCATCCTTCCCATGTGTTAGTCAGGGCCTTGCTCCCTGTCAGATTCTTCGGGGCCTGGATGGTGCCTACTGGTAGCTATGTATCTATCTGTCATTTAAATTAGTAATAAAACTTATTCTAGTAACCTATTTTGAAAAGTCTATCTAAAGAAAAACATGTTTTTCTATGTAAGTTAAAATGATAAATAATTATGGATTTATTGAAAATGATTCATTATATTCATTGGGACAAATCGGATTCTTGGGCTCAGTTCTTTTTCATTTTTCTTGAGAAAAAGGTCTCTCAAGAGCTTTAGTACATTTAGTGTATTAAAATTAGACATTAAGATTTTACCATAAGATATGTATGAGTACATACAGAAATTCTGTTTACTTTCATTTACCATACTTGATGTAGATTTCTTTAATTTTAAAAGTGAGGGAAACATTTATGAAATTACTTATTTATTCCATAAATGTTTATTGAGAACTAAATCTTCAATGAATTGTTTTTTGGACATTGAAGTGAAGCAGAATGTATAGGCCACAATTCCAGCCCCATTTTGCTTTGTCTCTTGCCTCTTCTCTCTGCCCTTTTCATTCTTCTTCCTTTAGTCCACATTAATTCAGTATTTTTTAAAAGAACAAATGAACTCTTTAAATTTTTGTAAGTTGTCAAGTATGATATACACAGTTTGGATGAATATGAATTTTCTGAACAAATTCATGCTTCATCTTTCCATTTCAAATCTTACCTCTAACAATGATGCTGATGAAATTATAATCATAAATATAATAAGTTAAAGATAGAAATAAAATGCCTTTTATAGACATAGGTTGTAAAATATTAATGAAAACAAATAGCTCTTGGTGACTGTAGCCTTTTTTACATTTCCACATTATCTACTATTTAAGAATAGTACAGAGATGTATCATTCCTAAATGAGGAAATAAACAGAATATAAAGCTGGACCTTATTAAATTTAAAAAATGTAAATTGCATTCCTTTCTGATAACCACAAGATGGTGTATGATAATGTTTATAAAAATGGCCTTATGATGTAAATATTAATTCATCACGGGTATATTACTTTTGATTTACTCAGAATCTTAAGATGAATATTCAAAATGTTTTCTTGTTTGAATGTCTGAATAAGTAAATAATTAATGTATGCACATTATAATGAATTTTTTGCCTTGTCTTTTTTTTTATTTTAAACATATGCTACTTAAGTTTTATTAAGTAAGCAAGCCAAGAAACTGTTATATATTTGAGACAGTGGTCATTGCATTTTAAGTGTATATTTCAGACTAAAAGGTCTTTTTCTCTCTCTTCTAAGACCTACTTATGAAACAAACTGCTTAATATTAATAATCTTTTTCTCCTGGTAATAACAATAACATGTTGGCTTTGTAAGCATGAATTATAAGTGATCACAATAATTTTAATCTGTATAAAACTATTATGCCATTATGATTTTATTAATTTATGTTTAAAATCACTCATCTTAAAAGTATCTGAATATGTCCTCTTTTAAAGCATATACATAATTTTGGCTACTTTTAATTTTCAGCCAAAATAATAACATAATTTATGCAGTTTGATCTTTTATTGTTTGACTTGTATAGAGGAATATTTTCTTTCCCATGTAATTTAAAATGGATTTGCCTGTATGAGTTGTTTTTATTGAATGTCTTGAACATAAATTATATTGCTTCATTCCATGAAAAAAAAAGATAAAACCAAAAATTTTCCTTCTTTTTTTACTCAAGTGTGAACGAAATATGGATAAATACGTCTCAGAAATTAAAAAATACAAATTACTGCTCAGATCCTAAGTTTGTGAGATAAGTATCCCATCCTGGACATGTATTTTGTTCTATCTTTACTGACGAATGGTTGAAGTATATTTTAGGAGCTGTATTGTATTGTTTACTTTAGTCGCTGTAGTCCTTTCTCATGCAGAACACTGGTAAAGCTTATCCAAGACAGTCTCTAAATAATGACTTTTTTTCAGTCAATAACAGTTTTTAAAAAAAGACTTTTAGAGGGCACCTAGAATGTTCTTGATGTATAGTTGAATAACAGAAGAAAATGACTATAAATCCGAATAGTAGAAGCACAAATGAATGAAACGTTGGACAACGATAAGTAATTTAGAGCAGTTTAGTTCCAGCCTGCAAGACTAGGGGTACTAGGTGATAAATTACTGGTAAGGGGAGCACTTTGCAAAGCTGACTGAATCTCTATTTCATGGAAACAGAAGAATGAAAACAAGTTGCTCACAGATCCCTATATACAAATTTCTTTCAAAATGTTGAAAAATCAGTTCTAACAGGAGCAATGCTGTTTTAAAAAAAGAATCTACTCTTTGGTTAGGGGAAAGGAATGAAAGCAATCAATTATAAATTATAAATTATTATTATAAATTATCAGTAAATGTTATATTTCAACATTTATAATAGGCCAAGTAATGACTATTTACACATCACAAAATATCTATACTTTTCTGTAATTATAATTGATGTAAGGGATTTTCATTTCATTTAACTTTTCAGAAGTTAAAAGTTCTGAATATATTTTCAGTGTTAAAAATATATCTGTAAGACTTGTTCTTCTTGAAGAGTTAAAAGTTGTAAGTAAATTCTGGACACATAGTCCATTTTTTATTGTTCTTATAATGTATCACTGCCTTTTTCTGGAAGCAGAGTGTCTCAATTTCCATTAATGACCTTGTGCTACATATAAGGACTAAATGGACATGACTTTTTAAATGGCTTCAAGTGTAAATATAAAAGACTGAACTTTGAAATGAAGTGCCAGTCTCCATTCTACTCACTAATCTACTCCTAAATCAGCTAAAAGATTTTCAGGTCATTTGTCTATGATAACCCGTATTGCACTTTTGAAATTGAGATTAGAGTTTGACAGAGAGTATTTTAGTGCCTAAATATTATAAATGACTTTAGACTTTTTAAAATGTAATACAAGACTCTTCTGAATACAAAATGACCCTGAGAGTCTTACAAATATTATTATCCACAATGTGCAGATGGGAATAATAATATCTCAAGGGTCAAGTATGTTCTTCAAGGTCACAGATGCCTGGTTTAACACTGTGCTATCCCATGCTGTACAAAATGGAGGTAGAATATGTAACTGTTTTATTTTTCCTTGAAGTTGCACTGAGAAAATATGTGGATTAGGGGTTTGAATTATATAACCAGATTGTGGACTTTGATTAAAAGTAGTCTAATTATTTCACTTTCCTAGATACAGAATTTTGGAATCAAAAAGACTTCAACCATAACTTAACTTTGTTTAGCCTTAGATAAAATGGCTTAGCTTAGAAAAACGTTTTAAATAAATAAATGAAAAAGAAATTTATAAGGTTATCAATACATAAGAAAAGTACTTTAAGAATTAAGGTACATAATATGCAGAGAGGGTTTTTTTCTTTGTACAAACCTGGCATATAAGAAACAGCTGGTTTTATACAATCACTATTATTATCATTATTAATAAAGCTGATACATTTTAACTTCTGGATCTTAGGAAAAGGGAGCATTCCTGGCATTAAGTGTTAACTGTTAGTATGTTTTATATATATATATTTATTTAAGTTGCATCATTATAACTATAAACAAAACTATGGTGATTAATATTACTTTTTCTTAATACGCATCTGGACAGCTGTATTGACTAAAGTGGTATTGAGGCTGGTCAGACCTTACTTACTGATTTTTCTACTTTAAACAGAAGAAGTATAAAAGTGTGTAATGATGTTCCATTTTTCTTTGTCTCATTGTATTTGCAAAATGCAATATGAAGATATTGGGCAACTGTAAGAGTAAACGTTTCTGAGAATATTTTAATCCTTGGCAAATGTTTGTCATTGTAAAATAATTCAGCCTTAAGCATAACATGCTTTGTCATTTAATTCATTGAAAGAGATATGCATTCTGTTTTTCTTCTAATTTTTCCTGTCTGGCTTATAATTTAGTATTCAAAAAATTAACATTTAGTAGGAGTTGAGTCCAGGTAAAATTCTCAGCTGTGAATGAAATCCTTATTAATGAGGCAGGTTAATATGATAAAGCATTCACAGAATGAAAGTCAAGATAATAGGGTTCCTGTTTCAGCTCTGATACTAGTTATATTCATTATAGTAGAGATGTAATTTGACTTTTTAGGTTTTAGTTTTTCTAGCTGTAAAATTACAGTGATTAATCAATACAATTGCTAGTGATCCTCCATACAAAGTCCCTTCTAACTACTGCATAGCTTATATAAATAATAGAACTTTTTCAAAAAGATAGCTCCTCTAAAACTGAATATCCAGATCAAAGTTACTATGTATTTTTTAATATGAGTGATTTAACCAGACATTTTTCATCTTTCATTGCTTCACTGTATATTCATTTAGCCTCAGGTGGATCAGACTTCTAATACATAGCATTAGCAGTTTGATATCTTTAAAAGGCCACCAATTAAAAATGGTATAAATCAAAAGAAAATTAGGTAACATATCATATCAAATTATCTTTTTTGTTTAATATATCCATATTACATAGACTATTCTTTTTTTTTTTTTTTTTTTTGAGAAGGAGCCTCAAGCTGTCCCCCTGGGTAGAGTGCCATGGCATCACAGCTCATAGCAACCTCCAACTCCTGGGCTCAAGCGAGTCTCCTGCCTCCGCCTCCCAAGTAGCTGGGACCACAGGC
>CAUYQV010043915.1:0-39506 GCA_963574575.1 Galagoides demidoff | reverse complement strand
CAGTGTAGTGTTTTCATATACAATTTGAAATACTTTCATCAAGCTGGTTAACATAGACTTCATGTCATTTGCTTAGTCATTGTGTCAAAACATTTATATTCTAGTTCTAGAAAAGTTCACTTGTACCCTTGTTAGACAGATCATATAGGTGATCTTTTCAGTCACCCTCCCACCACCCAGCTTCCCTTCTCCCCTCCCTTTTCCCACCCCCTCCCCATATTCTTGGGCTAGAATTAAGTTGTAGCTTTCATTTGAGAGCTATAAATTAGTTTCATAAAAGGGCTGTGTACACTGGATACTTTTTTTCCATTCCTGTGATACTTTGTTACTAAGAACATTTTCCAATTCCATCCATATAAACATGAAGGAGGTAAAGTCTTCATTTTTCTTTAGGGCTGTATAGTATTCCATGGTGTACACATATCACAGTTTATTGGTCCATTCGTGGATCGATGGGGACTTAGGCTTCTTCCATGACCTGGCAATTATGAATTGGGCTGTAATAAACATTCTGATACAAACATCTTTATTGTAATGTGATTTTTTATCTTCTGGGTATATACCTAATAATGGAATTGCCAAATATTTCATCTTCTTTGGTACTACTGTGAATGGAAGTCCGTGACTATTTTTTCAGCTTGGCTGCTGTTGGTATATATAAAGGCTACTAATTTATGAGTGTTGATTTTATAACTTGAGATGCTGCTGTCTTCCTTGATCACTTCTAAGAGTTTAGTAGTAGAATCCCTGGTATCTTCCAGATATACAGTCATATCATCCGTGAAGAGTGAAAGTTTAATCTCTTCTGACTCTATATGGATACCCTTGATTACTTTTTCTTCCCTACTTATGATGGCTAAAACTTCCATTACAATGTTAAAGAGCAGTGGAGACAATGGGCAACCTTGCCTTGTTTCTGATCTGAGTGGAAATGATTTCAGCTTAACTTCATTCAATACAATACTGACTGTGAGTTTGCTGTAGATGGCCTCTATCAATTTAAGAAATGTCCCTTCTATACCAATTTTCTTAAGTGTTCTGATCATGAAGGGATGCTGGATATTATCAAACGCTTTTTCTGCATCAGTTAAAAGAAACATATGGTCTTTATTTTTTAATTTGTTTATGTGATTAATTACATTTATGGATTTACATATGTGGAACCATCCTTGAGATCCTGGGATAAAACCCACTCGGTCGTAATGTATAATTTTTTTTTTTTTTTTCGAGACAGAGCCTCAAGCTATCCCCCTGGGTAGAGTGCCATGGCATCACAGCTCATAGCAACCTCCAATTCCTGGGCTCAAGTGAGTCTCCTGCTTCCGCCTCCCAAGTAGCTGGGACCACAGGCGCCCACCACAACGCCCAGCCATTTTTTGGTTGCAGCCATCATTGTTGTTTGGCGGGCCCAGGCTGGGGATTTGAACCCGCCACCTTAGGTGTACGTGGCTGGCGCCTTAGCCGATTGAGCCACAGGCGCCGAGCCCGTAATGTATAATTTGATGTGTTTCTGGATTCTGTTTGTTAGGATTTTGTTGAATATTTTTGCATCAATATTCATTAGCGATATTGGTCTATAATTTTCTTTTCTTGTTGGGTCTTTTCCTGGTTTGGGGATCAAGGTGATGTTTGCTTCATGGGTAGTGTTCCGTCTTTTTCTATATTTTGGAAAAGGTTGAGTAATATAGGTACTAGTTCCTCTTTAAAGGTTTGGTATAATTCTGATGTGAAGCCGTCTGGTCCTGGGCTTTTCTTTTTAGGGAGATTTTGTATAGTTGATGCTATTTCAGAGCTTGATATAGGCCTGTTCAACATTTCCACTTCATTCTGGCTAAGTCTTGAGAGATGATGTGCTTCCAAGTATTGGTTGATTTCCTTCAGATTGTCATATTTCTGGGAATAGAGTTTCTTGTAGTATTCATTAAAGATTTTTTGAATTTCTAAACGGTTTGTTGTTATTTCATCTTTACCATTTTTGGTTGACGAGATTAGAGATTTTACTCTTTTTTTCTTGGTTAGGTTGGCCAAAGGTTTATCAATTTTGTTAACTTTTTCGAAAAACCAACTTTTTGATTTATTGATCTGTTCTATAATCCTTTTGTTTTCAATCTCATTTAATTCTGCTCTAAGTTTGGTTATTTCTTTTCTTTTGCTGGATTTGGGATTGGAATGTTCTTCCTTTTCCAGCTGCTTAAAATGTCCCATTAAGTTAACTTCCTCTCTTTCTGTTCTCTTGAGGAAGGCTTGCAATGCTATAAATTTCCTCTTTGGACTGCCTTTGCAGTATCCCAGAGGTTCTAATAACTCGTGTCTTCATTATCACTTTGTTCTAAAAATTTGGTAATTTCCTTCTTGATCTCATCTCTGACCCATCTATCATTCAGCATAAGGTTATTTAGCTTCCATGTTTTTGTACGAGTCTGCAGATTCCTGTTGTTACTGAGTTCAACTTTTATTCCATGATGGTCCAAGAAGATGCATAGAATAATTTCTATTCTTTTAAATTTGCTGAGGTTAGATTTGTGACCTAAAATGTGGTCAGTTTTGGAGTATGTTCTGTGTACTGATGAGAAAAATGTGTATTCAGTTTTGTTAGGATGAAATGTTCTGTAGATGTCTGTTCAATCCAGAAGTTGAATAGTTAAATTTAAATCTAAGATTTCTTTGCTAAGCTTCTTATTGGAGGATCTATCCAACACTGCCAAAGGAGTATTAAAATCTCCAGCTATGATCGAGCTGGGAGAGATCAAGTTGCTCATGCCAGTTAGAGTCTCTTTTATAAATTGAGGTGTGTTCTGGTTGGGTGCGTAGATATTGATAATTGAGATCTCATCATACTGAGTATTGCCCTTAACAAATATAAAGTGGCCATCTTTATCTTTGCTTACTTTTGTTGGTTTAAAACTACTACTGTAAGATACTACTGTTTCTGCAAATGAAATTGTGACTCCTGCTTTTTTCTGCTTTCCATTTGCTTGGAATATCGAAGACCATCCCTTCACCCTGAGTCTAAATTTATCTTTTAAGGTAAGATCAGATTCTTGTATACAACAGATGTCTGGTCTGAGTTTCTGTATCCAGTCAGCCAATCTGTGCCTCTTTAGAGGACAATTTAAGCCATTCACATTGATTGAAATTATTGATAAACCTGGTAAAATTTTAGGTATCAAGTTGTTCGAAAGTCCAGTGGACATTTTTAATCCTTTCACTACTGTGGAAGTTGGAGTTTGATCAATAGTTTGAGTTAGTTTACTTTTGTGGTGGAGGATTCCCCTGGTAATTATGGAGGATAGGTCTGAGAATATCCTGGAGAGATGGTTTAGTTATGGCAAATTTCTTCGATGCATGGAAGTCATTATTTAATTTCTCCATCATAAATGAAACTCAGTTTAGCTGTATATAGGATCCTGGGTTGAAAGTTATTTTGTTTTAGGAGATTAAATGTCAATGGCCACCCTCTTTTGGCGTGAAAGGTTTTGGAAGAGATATCTGCAGTCATTCTAATATTCTTCCTTTTGTAGGTTATGGTTTTCTTATGTCTCGCTGCTTTCAAGATTTTCTCTTTCATATTAACTTTAGTGAAGTTAAGTATGTGTCTGGGGGATGTCTTATTCGGGTTGAGTCATGCTGGGGTTCTGAAGCTGTCTGCTATCTGAATTTCAGGATCTCTTGGCATATCTGGAAAATTCTCTTTCATAATTTCATAAAGAAGAGCTTCTGTGTTTTGTCAAGCAACTTGATCACCTTCAGGGATTCCTATAAGACGAATATTAGTTTTCTTTGAATTATTCCAGAGCTCTCTGAGAGAATGATCCGTCTTTGCTTTCCATTTCTGATCCTCTTTGGACATTTGGGCATGTTCAGAAACTTTGTCTTCTACATCTGAGATACTTTCTTTGGCCTCCTGCATTCTGTTACCAAGGGATTGTACCCTATTTTTCAGATCTTTAAGGGCTGCTATCTCTTGCCTCAATGTTTCAAAATCTTTGGTGGTTTTGTCTTTGAATTCGTTGAATTCTTGAGTCAACTTTTGGAATGCTCCTTGAATTTCTAATTCTATCTTTGTCTCTATTCTATTAATCTTATTTGCAACCCAAATTCTGAATTCAATTTCTGACATCTCAGCCATCTGTTTATAAAGGGGATCTTCAGTTTCATCTGCCACATCCTTTCTTGGGGGGGGGGGCGGGGTTGATCTACTCTGGTTATTCATATTACCAGAGCTTTTTTGCTGATTGCGCCCCATGATTACATTACCCTGTTTGGCTTTTCCCCTGAGTTTTGTCAAGGGCTCGTACAGTGTTACGGCCTGAGAGACTGGGGACCTGCTTGGTGTGGTGGGTGCTAAGTGTCTCTGTCTTATTTTCAGCTGGTCGCTGTCCTACCTTAGTGGATCAGTTACTCTTGGTTGAAGTCTCTGCTGTGGAGAAATACCAGCAATTAAGTCACCTTCTCCCCCCAACAACAACTGGGCACAGAAAATCAAACCTTCCCTCAACATACACCCAAGGTGCCACTTTGCATATAGTCTTTGGGTGATTTGCCCAGTTCAAGGGGTCCAAATTGGTTGTCCCAGTCAGCACCAGTCTTAGCACCAGGAGGGAGAATTCAAATGTCCCCAGCAGCTAGATAAGAGGGGTCTGCTCCCAGCTCAGATATAACTTGCTCCAGTCCTCTGTGAGGGCAGAGGGACCCACCCAGCAAATGAATTAGCCTGGGAAGGTTGGTACCTTCTTCCCCACCTTGCACCCAGTCACTGGTAATTCCACAGGGCTGTGACAGTTCATTCCAGCAAGCAACTACTCCCAGGGTTTATGACTTCCAGAGTCACTCTCCGGCAGGGGGAGATGAGGCCTGGCAACCTTATTATAGGCTGGGGTAGTTCACTCAGTTTCAGCTCCGGGCCTAGTTGATGTTCCTCTGGCTAAATTCCTCTACAGGTCAGACGCTGCTAGAGCTCATAAAAAACTCAGCCCTGGGCCACAAGCAATTAAGAGTTTACACTCAGGTGTCAATTCTAGCCTCTGCTTGCCCACTGCCTTTGTCTCAGCTATATTCCCCTGAGGGGTAGGTGCTATTATGGTCAGATAATCAGTCCCTGTAAGTCTGTGAGCTGCACGTATTCTAGTCCCCATGCTCCACCCAGGTCAGTACTCACAGAATTTCCTAAATCCTCTCCGCCAGTGGCTGTCATAGGAGAAAAATTCCCAAAACCTCTGGCTGCCCAGAGAGACAGTGTGTGTCTGTCCGGAATGGCCTCAGGGATGCAAGCCCCTCCCAGTGCTGTAGCTGCCGCTCTCAGGATACCGCCCCTCCTGTGTGGCTCCCTCTAAGCTGACCAGCCTCTCCTCGCTCCCGTGGCACAGAGTCAGCGCAGACCAGCACTAGCCCTTCCCCCCTCCACTCCTCTCAAGGAAATGCCCAAGAATCTGGACTCCATGGGCGACAAACCTCTAGACCTCCTGCTGGGAGTGTGTGTGTGGGGGGGAATCCTCGGAGTTCAGAGTTGCAGGTAGGGAATAAATACAGTTTTATACAGTTTTACAGTTTTATGCCTGGCAGGAGGCTGCCATGACACGCCAGCAGGGGTAGGAAGTCTAGTTTTTAGGGGGTCTTTCCCATGGGATAGAGTGGGAGGATATTTGAACTCTGCTCGATTGTTTGTATGGAGTAAACTGTGAGCCCTTCTTGTGGGGGAGGGGACTCCGTGCACTTGGTGGTGAATTTTGTACCTTTTGGTTGTATTTTTGGGGTTGCAGCTTGCCTCAGCAAGGTTGAAGTGTATTCTTCAATATTCTCTCTTGGCTCCGCTCCAAACCATCAACTCCCTTGCTAAACTTCTGTCCTTTAAGTCTCCTTCTGGACAGGAGCCTCTGCAAAAATCTGGCTTCAGTCCACCATCTTGTCCCTCTCTCTGTCAATTTTAAAGCTTAGCTTAGCTTAGAATATAGAATTCTGGTCTGGAAATTGTTTTGTTTAAGTAATTAAAGGTAGATGACCATTGTCTTCTGGCTTGAAAAGTTTCATTGGAGAAGTCTCCAGTCACCCTGATGAATTTGCCCCTTTAGGTCAATTGACACTTAACTCCTGGCAGCTTGCAGAATCTTTTCTCTTGTCTTGACTTCGGACAGGTTCATCACAATGTGTCTTAGAGAAGCTCTGTTAAAGTTGAGGCGACCTAGGGTCCCATAACTCTCTGAAAGGAGTGTTTCAGAATCTTGGTGGCATTTGGGAAATTTTCATTTATAATATTCTCTAGTATGGCTTCCATTCCTCTGGGGCATTCTTCTTCCCATTCTGGGATACCTGTATCTCGTATGTTTGAACACTTCATAAAATCCCATAATTCTGTCAGTGAACGTTCTCCTTTCTCTGTTTTTTTTTCCTTCATCTTTAATTATGTAAACAGCTTTGTCCTCTACCACTGAGATTCTTTCTTCTGCATGGTCTAATCTGTTCTTGACACTTTCTGTTGCATCGTTAAGTTCCCTAATTGATGGCTTCAATTCCTTCAGCTCTGCCATATCCTTTTTATATTCTTCATATCGTTCATCTCTTATTCGATTCTGTTTTCCTTTTGTTATTTCATTTTCTCAGCAATTTTCTTCATTGTTTTCATCATCTGTATTTTAAATTCCCCTTCTATCATTTCTAACATTTCTTTCTTTTTTTTTTTTTTTTTTTTGAGACAGAGCCTCAGCTGTCCCCCTGGGTAGAGTGCTGTGGCATCACAGCTCACAGCAACCTCCAACTCGTGGGCTCAAGCGAGTCTACTGTCTCAGCCTTCCAAGTAGCTGGGACCACAGGCGCCCGCCACAATGCCCGGCTATTTTTCGGTTGCAGCCGTCGTTGTTTGGCGGGCCCGGGCTTCAAACCCACCACCTTAGGTGTATGTGGCTGGTGCCTTAGCCACTTGAGCCACAGGTGCCAAGCCTAACATTTCTTTATAGGTGGAATCCTCTACAGTAGCTGCCTCAGGGTCCCTTGGTGGTGGTTGAGGGGCTGGGGGTTGGCCTGGACTGGTTTTTCATGTTGCTGGGATTTTTCTGCTGATTCTTCCTCATGAGTGTTTTCTTTTATCTGTTTCCTTGCCCTATTTTTCCTTTCACTTCCTCTTACTCTTTAAGTTACCGTGCTGGGAATTGCGTGGAGGACCCCTGGGATGTGAATGGCGTCTGTAAGGGTTACGTTCTGTTGCATGAACTGGAAGTACACCAGAGCTTGTGTCATTTGTGGCCTGTGCACCCTTTTCTCCTCCAACATCAAGCACCAAGCTCTCTCTGTCTCCTACCCTACAAGACAAGAGTCTTAAGCTGTCCCCCTGGGTAGAGTGCTGTGGCGTCATAACTCACAGCAGCCTCAAACTCTTGGGCTCAAGCAATTCTCTTGCTTCAACCTCCCAAGTAGCTGGGACTACAGGCGCCCATCACAATGCCTGGCTATTTTTTCTTTTTTTGTTGTTGCAGTTGTCATTGTTTTAGCTGGCCTAGGTCAGGTTTGAACCCTCCAGCCTGGGTGTATGTGATTAGTGCCTTATCCACTGAGCTATGGGTGCCACCCTGGGGTTACTCATCTTTATGGCAGTCTGGTGTACAAACACATCTTCCTTGGTGTCATTCTTAGTGATGAAACATATCTGTTTCTTATGTTGAACCATTTTTCTGTTCCCAAAACCTACCTTGTGATGACCTTCTTGTCTCCACCAGCAAATGCTGCTGATCTGAGGCCTCCCTGGGGCCACTGCTCCCCACACCACTGCCCATGGTACTGGGCTTGGTGTGCAGCGCTGAGGGTGGGGGTCGCAGGAAAGGGTGGTGCTCATGGTTGTGGTGATGGTGACTGGAGCTGGATATGGCAATGGAGCTGCTCAGGGCTCTCTGGGGTCTGCTCTGTGCTTCTATTGAAATAATGTCTGAAAGGATATGAATGGTGTTAGCATCCTCCAGAAAGGGTTTGCCCCCTTCTCTGGAGACAAGCCAGTGGTGGAGTGTCACCTCAGCTGTTATGGGATAGGTTACAGTGTTTCAACTTGATCTTAGGGGGTGGCCCTCCAGTGTTCCCAGCTGAGAGCCTGGGATGTTTCCTAGGGTCTTTTCTCCCTAAGGAGCCTTGAACTCCTAGTTTTTGTCTCGTCAGTCCCATGAAACTGCTAAATACTCTGTGCTCTGTGTTTTAGTGACTTTTTAGATTCCTAGTTTCTTGCTCCTCACAAATTGGAAATCATGTTAGGGGAAAACTTCTGATAGCAGGCGTAGTTCTTTGCCTCTTCCTTCTGTCTGGACTCGTGGCCCCCTCAGGTCCTGGCTTCATTGGCAGCCCTAAACTCCACTGTGGTCTCAGCTGCTGTTGAGATTCCCCAAAACTCTTTTTGGGTTCTCAGTTCTTAACAGTGGTCCTTTGCCTGAGTTCTCTACCCATAGCAGTGGCTCTCTGCTTGGTTCTCTGCCTTTAGCATCAGAGTGCTGGGGTTCTCAGTCCTTAAGCAGCGGTTCTCTGTCTCATTCTTACCCCTAAAGTCTGCAACTGTTGTGGCAGGGGAAGTTGGCCTGTGCTTTGTGGTTCCCTTCCCTCCTGGATCTTGGCATGTCAAATCCTGGCTGTTATAGCCCTTCTAGAATTCTTCAGCAAGACATTGCTCTTTTTATAGTTGTTCTCAAAGATGTGTTGCAAGCTGTTCCGTTCTACCTGGTAGTGGTAATCCCTATGTAATAGTTTTAAACCCCCCCCCGTTCCATTTGCAGCTTCCAGCTGCTATGTGGCAGCCCTGAGCCCCTTCCCCCTTGATTGTGCACCCATCATGATGGCTCCTAAGTAGACTGCAACTCTCTACTACCCAAAGGACAGTGGAGGGCCTATGCACAGATGTCTCAGGAATACTTGCAGAGGACTGGTTTTTCTTTTATCTTAGTCTGCTAGGGCTGCCGTAGCAATATATTGCAGGCTTGAACAAGAGGAATTTATTTTCTCACAGTTGTGATGTCTGGGAGTCAGATCAGGATGCCAGCATGGTCAAGTTCTGGTGAGGGCTCTTTTTGCGGCTTGCAGACAATGCCTTCTTGCCATCTCCTCACGTGGTGGAGACAGCAACAGAGCTCTCTAGTGTCTTTTCCTCTAATAAGGCCACAGTCCTATCTGTGACTCTTACGACCTCATTTAACCTTTATTATCTCCTACAGACCCTGTCTTCAAATACAGTCATGTATTTGAAGGGGGTTAGGGCTTCAACATATGAATTTTGAGAGCACACACTTTAGTCCATAGGACCTTTTATATTTTTTTAATCTTTGTAGGACTTGGAAGATAGTACTTTTTCTTATTATTTAGTTTTTATTTTGTAAGCTTGACTCTGCAATCCAGCTAGACGTGGAGAGGAATAAGGAAAATATGGGACCCAAAGAACTGCAGTGAGAGCACAAAGATTATAGGATATTGTGAACAAATGGGATAGATGGGTGCTCTCATGAGCTGCAGAAGAAATGTTTTGGTGGTTGAAGCAAAACATGAAGTCAGATTTTTACAGTTGTCCTCAGTCAGTAATGGGAATCTTCTTGCTGGCCTTGCCATTCTTGGGCCCAAGGTGCTCTATGGCTTCCATAGCATTCATGCCTTCTTTTACCTTGCCGAGGACCACATGCTTGCCATTCAACCACTCAGTCGTGGTAGTGCAGATGAAAAGCTGGGAACTGTTTGTGTTGGGTCCAGCCTTTGCCATGGACAAGATGCCAGGACCTATATGCTTCAGGACAAGTTCTCATCTTCAAATTTCTCCTCGTAGATAAACTTGCCACTAGTGCCATTATGAAATGTGAAGTCACCACCTTGGCACAAAAATCCTGGAATAATTCTGTGAAAGCAGGAACCCTTATAACCAAATCCTTTTCCTCCAGTGCTTAGAGCACAGTTTTCTGCTGTCTTTGGAACTTTGTTTGTAAACAACTCGAAGGAGGTGCGGCCCAAGGGCTCACTGCTGGTGGTAATATTGAAGAACATGCTGGGGTTGACCATGGCTGATACCAGACAACTATACGAAGTGGCAGCATCTGCAAAGCCCATATCACCTTTTTTATTTATTTTTATTTATTTATTTATTTATTTATTTTTTGAGACAGAGCCTCAAGCTATCACCCTGGGGAGGAGAGTACCATGGCATCACAGCTCACAGCAACCTCCAGTTCCTGGGCTTAAGCGATTCTCTTGCCTCAGCCTCCCAAGTAGCTGGGACTACAGGTGCCTGCCACAACACCTGGCTATTTTTTTGGTTATAGTTGTCATTGTTGTTTGGTGGGACCCAGCCGGATTCGAACCCACCAGATCTGGTGTATGTGGCTGGCGCCTTAGCCGCTTGAGCTACAGGTGCTGAGCCCCATATCACCTTTTAAAGAAGGTCATTGCAGTCAGTGATCTAAGACTATAAGCCCCAATGCCAAGCCTTTGCCCTGATTAGCTGTGATTTTGGACAGGCCATTTTTCTTCTCCAGTTGGAGTCATTGACTTGTAAAATGATCTCTGGTACTGTGATTATGTACTTACGAGCACTTCCCAACAAAGAGGATTATTCAGGGAGGAACAAGAATCTCTAAATTGGTACCCCATGGTTAATAGTCATTTAATGGAGAACATGGTTCTTGTTCAAGTAAATTGGGAGAATATTGATTTAATGTCCATTGATGGGGAAGTGGATAGATAGAAGCAAAGTAACTGTGTGTGGGATGTTCACAGGAATAAAGACAATCAACTTGCATCAGCACAGATGTGTTACAGAAACATGACCCTGAATGATGGGGTACAGGGGTACAAAATATTTATAGTAACACATTTTATTGAACAGGCACTCATGTACACTTTCTAATTTTTTTACTGTGTAAAAGTCAACTTAGAAGATAACAAACATCTGGAAAGATATCTTTCCAGCTCATAACAGTGGTTACCTCCAAGAAGGCCAGTACTAGGAAAGGGTGGCAGAGAGGGTGTGGGCTTTATCTGTGAGGTTCTGATTGCTAAAAGAGAACATATGTTTGTATAAACTCTTCTTGGAAGAAGTTCTTTGCCCTGCGACTCCTCAGAGTCTTCATTCAGAAACGTTTGCATGTGATCTCGTGGCGATGAATGGGACCACCAAACACTTCTCTGATTTTAGACAAGCAGAGCTGCTGGTCACCAGGTCTGTAAACGCTGTATGGAAAGCTGCATAGGCGTACGTGGGGTAATCATCAAACTTAAGTACTACACATACAGAGGTGGGACGAAGGTACAGATGAGGCTTTGCTCACTCCCCTCTCGTTTCTCTGCTCATGAGGTTGGTCTTTGCAGGCTGGTACTGTGTCTGGCACCAATATTTTGTGATTCTCCTCCTGCTCCCCGAAGCCTTTGCCCTTTCTGTTCTTACTCTCCAGTCACACCTCGCTCTGCACATGTGTACAGATGCCTCCAGGCCTACCCTCTCACAGATCCCTTTCTCCCAAGCCCACTGCTACCTTGAGCTCTGCTCACCTCATCATCTCCATACCCACCCTCCTACCCTGCTGGGGCACACCTCTCACCCTATTTCCCTCCTGGGCCCACCCAGGGGTCTCTTCACCCTCTATTCTAACCCACGGTTCCATTTAAGCATTTATGCTCCTGGAATTATCAAGTAGCTCTTGGACACTTGTCCTGCTTTTCATGAGTTGCTACGTAGTGACCTCAGAGTGTGAATTTTTTAATGGCAAGGGCTATACATTCTATTCTTCTTTGTGTTTCTGAGATTGCAGCATAGTAACTTACACCAGAGAGATGCCAAGAAGATACTTGCTTGCTGGTTTTTAGAATCTGTCTCCCTGTAAGGACTTTTTAAAATTCATTTTGTGGGAGGGGAGGTTTGTTACGTGTAGCAACTAGGATGTTGGTTTGAATGCTTTAATTGAGCCCAAGGAACAGTGGCTTATGCGTGATAGAAAATTTATTTCTCTGCCACGTGCAATTTTGAGCTGCTGGGCGGTATAGGAGAGGCAGCTCTATTCTGAGGATCCCAGGGACCCAGGTCCCTCCTCTCTGTGGCTATGCTCTTTGGTAAGGACTGTCCTTATCTCTGTGGTCAGATCTGGCTCATGACACTTACTGCTTCTGGCTGATGAGCAGGAGGTGAGAGGGCAGGGAAACCTCACCTCTGTCACCCACTGGGCAGGTCTGGGTCATGTAGTCACACCTTCTGTCTGTGTGTGTTCGACACTCTATCCCAACCCCGCATCCCCAGAGAGTGGAGTGGAGATGGGGTGAAGGAAGCAGGTGTCAGGCACACGGGAAAGAATCAGAGCTAAAGAAAATACAGGGTGATTGGTCAAGACCGGCTGTCTCAGGTGTTTGCAGGGCCAGAGGATGGGGGTCCCAGAGTGACTATGCCCTGGTATGCCCAGGGATGGGACTTTCAATGTAGACGTGGTTGCATCCCAGGCAACCGGGGTGGGGTAAGATCAGGTAGCTGGGCCCATGACACTGCTACTCTCTATCCCTCAGATTCGGTGAGCCTGGCCTATCAGCGGGTCCAGAAGGTGGACTGTACCTCTCTGAGGCCAGTCCTGATTCTGGGGCCTTTACTGGATATGGTGAAGGAGATGCTGGTAAATGAGGCTCCTGACCAGTTCTGCAGATGTCCCCTTGGTAAGAGTTACCCTCTTGAGCCTGAGGGCTTTGTCTGTCCCAAGTTCCTGCATGGGGGTGGCCACACTAGGACCAGGCCTCAGAGCCCCCGCATGGGTCAGATCCAGACCTGGCTTCTTGCTCTTTGTCCAGAAGAGGGCTCAGTAGGATGGGGTTCCTGATGGCTATCGGGTGCAGGGTTCTTCTCCCCACCTTTCCTGAGGCTCAGCAGGGCCTGGCCTCCTGACCCTGTGTCTGTGCTTTGCAGAGGTGATGAAGGCCTCCCAGCAGGCCATTGAGCGAGGTGTCAAAGACTGCCTGTTTGTTGACTACAAGAGGAGGAGCGGCCATTTCGATGTGACCACGGTGGCTTCAATCAAGGAGATTGCAGAAAAAGTACCTGTGGCTTTAGCCTGAGGGTTGCTTGCCGGTGGGAGCTTTATTAGACTCCCCTATGTGTGGATCTCGGACCCTTGTCTGTGATTCTCTGCCCCAAGCAACTCGGAGCCTCAGTGAGCGCATGTGTCATGTAATCTGAGCACCCTGCTCCTGGGCTTGCCCTCTGGGATTCTGAGCATTCGTGCTTCCAAAACCAGCAAGTGAAGCCCTTGGTGCGGTGTGGGAATTGCCCTGTGTACCTGGCACCACTCACTCTCTAGGGGGATCTGATGAGAACTTTGAGCTCTAGAGAAAGGCCTCTTGGGGAGCATCCCATGGTGGGGTCCCTGAATATGGGTCTGAGCCTGTGTGCACAGTTTCACATGCCTTCTTCTGGGGACAGGGAGCACACTTTGTGTCAGGTCTCTGCCCCCGTAAGGGTGGGAGCCACTTCTGTGTGTCTGGATGCCTTTGAACATCCTGGGCTCAATTAGCCAGGCAGCAGGAAGATGGGGACACCTGTGGGTGTGTTGGTGGGGCAACTGCATGTTATCTGAGCATGTGGGGCTCCATTTTTTGTGTGGCTCCATGTGTCCTGCTGGGCTTTGGTTTCCTTCCCCATCAAATGGTGTGGGCTTCTCCCAGCTCTTAAGTGCTTAGTGCCTAGTCGAGGTGGAGCTCTATGGGGTCAGGAGAACTGGAGATGGAGTGCCTGTGGCCTTTCTTTGGTGCACATTCCACCTAGAGGCTCAGGGAACCATGTGTATTTTTCAGTCACAGCCACTCAAAGGTGCACAAGTCTCCAACTCATTGCTCAGTTTGGCAAGAAGTAAGGTTTTTGGGGCCATGGGGTAGCCAGGCTTAAGAAGTTCCCTGTATCTGAGCAAAGGTAGGAAGGAAAATTCGGAGTTGGGCTGGCCAGACCCCACCCAACCCTAGCTTCCAGCCTCCACCTCCACCACGGCTGATGCGGTCTGTGGGGGAGAGCTCCCTGGGTCAGATGGCCCCACAAACTCTCATGTGTGGCTTTGTGGCCTTGTTCGTGGGGAGAGCCGTGTGTGTTCATTTATGGAGCAAGGTAGCACTATAGGTGGCACCTGAGCAGGACTGCCTATTGGCTGTCCTCCCGGGCTCACTTTGCACTCCACTTCCCCCAGAACCGACACTGCCTCCTGGACATCGGCCCCTACGCCATCGAGCGGCTGCACCACATGCACATCTACCCCATCGTCATCTTCATCCATTATAAGAGTGCCAAGCACATCAAGTAGGTGGCCAGTCCTGGGTGCAGCTGAGGCCCTGATGGGCTAGTGGTTCAAGCAGAGCTAGGGCGTGTTGGGGTCGGGGGTTGAAGAAAGAAGGATGAGCCTGTGTAGCCTTGAAATAGGCAGCACATGTAGGAAGCGACCCTTCTCCTTTGGTCCCCGTGCCCTGTTCAGAGGCAATGTTAGCCAGGCACGTCCCCCTCCCCACTGCCCCTTCACTCTGTCCAGGTGCTACCACAGTCCTTGAGCAGGACAAGTTTGGTCTGTGTAGCCCACCCTCTGCCCCTTGCTTCTCAGCATAGTGCCCAGAGGCCAGAGGAGACTTGGACGGGGCCTTGCTTTTGCTGAACATCACTTTCCACACTGGTTGGGCCATGTGCTCACCGAGGCCTCTCTGTTTTACCTCTCTGTGTGCCAAGCCTCTAGCACCAACATGCGGGGCCATCTGGTTTGTCTGCTCTCAGTGCACACACTGGGGTGCTCAGCCTGGTGCCTTGACTCATCCCCACAGGGAGCAGAGAGACCCCATCTACCTGAAGGACAAGGTGACTCAGAGGCATTCCAAAGAGCAGTTCGAGACAGCACAGAAGATCGAGCAGGAGTACAGCAGGTACTTCACAGGTAGGTGTGCACAGGTCCAGAAAGGGCAAGTGGGCCGCGAAGAAAGAAGCAGGCTGTCCCTAAGACAGCTTTCTCAGAACTGGTGCTGGCCCACACTTTCTAGCTGCTCGAGAGTGCTATCGTGAGCATTTTTAATTTTGAATGTGGTGTCCTGATTACAGTCACAGGTCGACATGAGGATTTTTACAAGTCGGATATAACATAAGTAGCACATAGCACAGCCACAGGCTTTTCAGGCAGGCCCAGGCCTACAGCCTGGGTGACAGGGGCTGTGGCCATCTGTCCCTAGCACTTGTAAGTATAGGCTAGTTTGGTGTGGGATTTGGTGAAGAAATGATTCTACCCCATACCATCTTCTCCATTCTTCCAAATGAAACAAATCCACAGACACGTGGTCTCAATTTACCTATCTTGTAGCCTCAACCTCCTTAGGAAAGTCAGTCACCTGTAGGGTGTTAGGATTTCAGTCACAAAGGAGGGGACAGGCATTTTGATTTTATCGTGTAGAGAGTGTTGTGATCTAGTCCAGAGCCCACCGTGTTGCCTGAACATGTGTATGTGGGCATGCATGTGTGGGCAGGTATGTATTTTAATTTCTAGCTGATTGCAGACCCATACTTCAGCCAAACATAACAATTCTAAGAGAAGTGAAATTTGAAACTCTAAAATATGCAGAAGATGAGCCCTGATTTTATTTTTATTAGATTCAGCAGACAGAAAATTATGATGTCCTATTTCCATAGCCATTTCTAAAATACTCATTTTCAATTTCTGAACATTGCCTTGTCATGGCAGGGGAGGGGGCTCTTCTGTGGAGCATACTTGGACAGGCATGGCCTATTGTCTGTAGATACGGTATTGAATGTCTGCAGTACAGAGCTGGCCCGAGTCATCTTTGCTGTGACTCCTCTGGGTCGTGTGGTACCTGGTCTCTTAAACTCATCCTTGTCTGTAGAGCCTTGCTGCCAATTGGACCATGACAATGTGCCTCCCAAACTGCTTTCTCTTTGCTCTCCCCCAGTTGCAAGACCAGACAAACTCACACCAGGCTGTCAATGCAGTGGGGGGTGGACAGTACCATGTGAGTGGTCCACTCACTAACCAGGGGGAGTTATCTTCCTCAGTTTCTTGCCGGTGGAGGAGAGTTGTGTGGGGACAGGGCAGAGTGCCATGTAGCTCAAAGCAGGCAGCCATCCAGTAGAAAGAGCTCAAGCTGTATTTACTTGCCTCACACCTGGGGTCTTAAAAAGAGCTGAATGAGACCTATGTGTGCTTGGGGGGGCTCTTTTGCAGGGGTCGTCCAGGGAGGAGCCCTGTCGAGCATTTGCACTCAGATCTTGGCAATAGTCAGTCAAGAACAAAACAAAGTCCTGTGGATTCCAGCCTGTCCTCTCTAGGAGAATGCCATGCTGTGATGTGACTACAGCCAGCCCACTGGTGTGAGTGCCTGGCTCAGCTCTTTTTTAGACACCGAAAACAAAAGTCTGTCTGGATACAGACATGCAGAGGAAGGATCCAGAACCAGGACTGCGGAAGCACCTCCTTTGCAGACAGAGGCCGTGGCTTCCTGTGACTGGCCCAGGCTGGCAGACTCTGCTCCTCTCACATGTGTGCTTTAAGACAAAACAGAAAACACAAATGACTTTACATAGAGGGGTCCAACACCTTTCTTTAGCTAGCTGATCAGAGATGCTGCAAAGAGGACCTTTCAGATCACAAGTTTACAAGCCTTTCTAAGTATTGGGTGGTTTATGTTTACTTGAACGGCTCCGGGCTGCCGGTGCCCAGCCCCTGTCCCCTCTGTCAGTCCCCTGTAGCTTTGGTGTTGGCTTTGTTCTCATCTTCAGCAAAATGACCCTGGAACCTCGCGGGGGCCACTTGCTTTGGGAGGCTCTTCTCAGTGGGACCAGAGCATTGACACGTCTTGCTCCTCAGTGGCACCTCTTCTGGAAGGACAGTGTGACTGCAGGTGCTCAGACCGCCAGTGGCTGCAGAACCAGTGCCTTTGTGGGGCCGACTCACCAGCAGTGGCATTTTCCTCCCACAATGGGGAAGGCTGCTTTGGCGTTCTTACAAACTCGTCTCTTGGCCTCTCTCTCCTGCCTTCTATGGCCTCGTGTTCCTTCTCCATCTGCGTTTATTGCTCACTCATCATCTCTGGTCCTTCGGAGCTGTGTAGGTTCACAGGACACATCTGGGCTCTGGGCAGGGTGTGAAGCCAGGGCTGATGCATGCCATTGCATCCTCCTTAGGTTTTGTGAGTCCTGACAACCTTTATCAGTGCAATGATTGCAGGGTAATTCTTAAACTTTATAGAGGGTGGCAGGTACATGGGTTCTTTTTAA
Organism: Galagoides demidoff; assembly: GCA_963574575.1. Lineage (NCBI taxonomy): Eukaryota > Metazoa > Chordata > Mammalia > Primates > Galagidae > Galagoides > Galagoides demidoff. The sequence continues at coordinate 22,282 of CAUYQV010043915.1, read as the reverse complement.
TATGAAAACATTCATGTTTCAGACTTTGAATGGCGAGCTTTTAGGGGAAACATAATGGTAAGTGTTGTCACTATCAAAAATCTAAAAAGAAAAACTGGGGTCTTTTGATCTTGGTTACAGCACTCATGGCATGAACCTCATTCCATGAGGTATCTTTGTTTAGTGGCTTTTTTTTTGCACTTCTGATGCTGGACATGTCTGGCTGAAGGTTTGATGTGGTTCCTCTGTAAACTGTGCGTCCTGTTAATAATAGGTACTGTACTGGGCTCTGTCTAAGTGTCATTGGGGTAGGATCTATATTTTAATACTGTTCCTAACATTTCATTTTACTAGCAAGAAGTTTCCAATTTCATTTTATTCTTTGTAATTCTAGACACTAGAGTGTAGTTTAGCCATTACTGACATTTTTTAAAAAGGGATATATTTTCTTGCACAGTTGTTCAAAAAGAGACAAGTTTCAGTCCTCAATGCTGTCCTTTGTTTTACAGGTACAAATTTTCTAGCTCAGACAACTAAGAAAAACTGTAGACTGTTCTTGAGGTATTAAGTCACGTACCCTGTGGGGCCAGGGGCTGTTTTTCTGAGTTGTGAGCAGAGTCAAGACTGTGATGGTACAATGTGCACAGACAGGTACTGAGCTGACAGACTGGGATTCTCTGTACTAAAATGTTACTTTGTATCAAAAGTTAAACAGACTTTAGTACAACAAATAAAGGTCAATTTCTGTAATGTGCTATGTGTGAAGATGACTGAATTCCACTAGCTTTCCATCCTTCCCTATCCCTCAGTTTTCCTTTGTGGCATGCAGCTGGCAGTGGCTGATGTGTGTGGTTTCTTCCAGCTCTCATGATGATCAGAAGCCCCTGCTCCCTGCTCATCAGTGCCTTTCTGACTCTCCCTACCCCTTCCTTCCTGTCTGCCTGTGCATTGTAGTGTGGGGCAGCTGATCTGCATGAGCCCCAGAGCCTGCCCTCCAGTCTGCAGTTTGGGCTGAGTTGGGCAAAGCAAAGGAGTGTGAGCCAGGTGCTCCAGGGATCCCCCGGTCTTCCCAGCCAGGGCCCTGCCTGTGTGGGGACTGCCCTGTGATAACCTCACATCATGTTGGGACATCACCCAGCACTGTGGGGGTTCCCAGAGCAGCCTGCTTGGGCCTGAAGTCCGTGTTCTGGGAGAAGGGAGAAGCTGGAAGAAGTTGGGAGGCTGGGCCTCTGGCTGCAGGAGGGCAGGGTGGAGGCCGGGGTGGAGCAAAAGCCTCACCCACGCTGCCATGGCAGCCGGACCAGCAGGCAGTCTTGGCATTGGTGCCTCTTGCCTCTCCTGCTGGGGGCTGCAGCACTGGTCTCAGCTGTGCTTGCAGGGCCTCACAGAGCTGTGCAGGCCTCTGGCAGTTGGAGGAGGCAGGGCCCAGGGCCCACCCTGCATTGCCCATGTGCCGTATATAAAGGGTGTACCCACACCTCACAGGCAGCCCAGACCCAGTGCCATCCATAGTGGGAGCAGGCAGCAGCTCCGTTGATACTTAAGTCACTCACTCTCCTGAAAATAGGGGTGGTGGCTGCTTGTTTTAGTGTTTGTTTTTATTGAGACCTAAATTATGATGCCAGAACCTCAATAGTTTGCACTTCTTACATTGTGATTTTATTTTCTTCTTAAGATTTGACCCCATATACTGAGGGTGGCGGGTTCAAACCTGGCCCAGGCCAAACTGCAACAAAAAATAGCTGGGCATTGTGGCAGGTGCCTGTGTTCTCAGCTACTCAGGAGGCTGCGGCAAGAGAATTGCTTAAGCCCAGGAGTTGGAGGTTGCTGTGAGCTGTGACGCCACAGCACTCTACCAAGGGTGACATAGTGAGACTATCGCAAAAAAAATAAAATAAAATAAAATAAAGATTTTGCTGTATTTTTCAAATTTTCTATAGGCTTTTTTTTTTTTTTAATTACAAAGGAAAAAAGAAGACTATGCTCTTTTAAAAAGGAAGGCCATCAAAGTCACTGAGATTAGACCATTTCTTTCCAAACACACTTGAAGCCTCCTTGCAGGGCAGTTCCTGGCTATGCCACCAAGCAGGCCTGAGGGACGTCATGCTCTGTGAGGCGCTCTCTAAACCCCACGGAGCATGCTGGGGAGCATTTGCTGTGGGGGCATGGCCCAGTGGGTCAGGTTTGTTTCTGCAGGCTCAGATCATTCTGGAAAGGCAGGGCTGACTTGTAGCTCCAGCCATGAGGCTTTGGGTACATCATTTTCTCTTGGCCTTAGTATTGACCTGCACAGATAGGTAAGACGGCATGGCCTCTAAGTGCCCTTCTTGGGGTTCTCAGCTGTTATTCTGTGATGTACATGTGGAATAAGACTCTGATAGACTCCACCGCTGGCACTACAGAGGCGGAAGAAAACCCCAGCTATGAGGATGGAGTGGACCAGAGTGCTTCTGAAGTGGAAGCCAAACACTGGCACCAAGCCTCTGGCCTCTCAAAGCTTTGAGACTCCACAGAGCAGCTGGGCCACCGGAGCTGTGCCACACAGAAAACCAAGTCGCCACTTCCTTTGGGTTCATGGGTCATGATGTCAAGGAGAAACACACACAGCAGGAAGGGGCACAGAGTGAGCCTAGACTCCAGATAAGGGAGGATGAGCTGGCCTTGGGATGCCAGTCCTCCCAGTGGGTGGCTGCTCTGAGGCAGAACCCTAAGTATGTCGGCCCTCCCCATTGCTCCTTTCTTGGTTTCCCACCCTGTATTTTTGTTCAATCTTACCCCCTCTGTCCATACTTCATCTGCCCTCACTTTCCAGAAGATAGTCCATGGCCTCCTGATGGATCCTCTTCAGTTATCCCTGGTTAAGTGTTTTTATCTTTTTTGTTCAACTGTGAAATGTGTCATAGAAGAGCATATATGACATAAACGTTTAAAGAGTAAAATGGATAGAGTGTGTCCATTTTTAAGGAACAGAACACCACCACTACCTTAGAAGTCCTTGCATGCCCTTACCCAGTTGGATTCCCCACCTTCTCCACCAAAAGTAAGCACTGACCAGACTAGGGTTGAATAATTTCCTTGTTTTTCTATATAGTTTTATCTCCAATGGGGGTATCTTCAAATAATATACCGTTCAGTTTTGAAAACACCACACATCAAACACAAACTTAGTTGGATGGGGAAAGCACAATGTTGGATGGAGTCTGAGGAGAAGAAAGGTGATCTTTGGGTCAGAGTGGACCTCAGATTCCCAGGAATTTACATAGTCAGTGAGCAAACCTGAATGAGTCAGGGCCTATTGGCAACCTTATCCATACACCAGGCCTCGGTTGTCTGGCAAAATGTGGATGGAGGATGTGGGCTGCGATTTTCTGTTTTTATATTCAGCACATCTGACCTCAAGAGTAAGCTGAAGTCAAACGGTGTGATGAAGTAAGCATCATCAGCTGAAAAGAGCAGGAGGTTCATCACCCATCATGTCAAGACAAGCCTATGAGAAGAATCTGGGCAGGTGAGGTTCCATCTTCAGCTAAGCTGGGTGAAGCCTGCAGGCATTGTGGTGGTGATGGCTCTCCATGGTGTCTGCTCGGAGACCTCATTGCCCTCCAACTCTGGTGTCAGCTGTCATCTTGGCACCTGATTTCCTGTGATGCATCTGTTTCCCATGAAGAAACATGAAGAAAAAAGGTTAGTCTTGGATCTGAACTGGGTTTACCTTCTCCTAGCATCACTTTCTAGAAAAGTTCAGGGTGAATTAACAAACTAGCAAAGTCTTTGTTCATCTTTGTGTGTGGATTGGTATATCTGGGTTGGGAGGCTGGGTATGGACACACAGACCCTGGGAGCCAGGACAAGGACTGTCTGGACACTCACAGGGGGCCACTTCTCTTCTTTCTGGAGCTCCGCTTATTCATGTGTTGGACCCCCTGGACCAGGCACCTCGTATTCTGATCCACCCAGCATCATTTTGTCATTTTCCTGTTCTTTCTTGGGAATGAATTCAGCTTTTATCCTTTTTTTTTTTTAAGTTTTGATAGACCTTTATTTTTTTGAGACAAACTCTTTTTTTTTTTTTTTTTGAGATAGAGCCTCAAAGCTGTTGCCCTGGGTAGAGTGCTGTGGTGTGACAGCTCACAGCAACCTCCAACTGCTGGGCTCAAGCAATTCTCCTGCCTCTGCCTCCCAAGTAGCTGGGACTACAAGTGCCCACCACAACGCCCAGCTGTTTTTTGGTTGCAGCTGTCGTTGTTTGGCGGGCCGGGCTGGATTCACACCCACCAGCTCAGGTGTATGTGACTGGCACCTTAGCCGCTTGAGCCACAGGTGCCGAGCCAGCTTTTATCTTTCAATCCCTTCTATTCAGCTTTTCAGTTTTACTAACATGTTTTAATGTTTAAGAGCTCTTTTATAGCCCTTAGTGTGCTTTTCTCTGTCACATAATTCTAATTCCTCTAAATTTTGTTTTTCCCTTTTTATTTGCCCTGGTCTCTTTGTACCTTGGAGGGTTTATCCTGTGTGTCTACTAATGATGAAGTTTGGGAAATGTAAAGTACAAAACAAGTGAGTTGCACTGTAGGATGGCTTGCCTGGGCTGTTCACTGGGGAATCTCAGTGATGGTGTCTTTAGGTCTTCTTTGGGGGACTTGTTAGATTCCCCAAAGGCGCCTTGGCAGCATCTGTGAGTCCACAAGGGAGGAAGGACAGTCAAAGCCCTGTGTCATTGGCATTCAGTATGGCAGCACGCTATTACCGAGTCCTTTTGTTTTCAGCACGGTGCCAATTCTCTGATCTGTGCTCGGGTCCTCTAATCCAAAAACGTCTTTTATATTCTATCAGTCAGTGTTTTTCAGCCTTTTTTATATCACAGAATACTTGAACCGATACTTAAACTTTCATGGCACACTTTATGTCGATCAAAAAAAAAGTGAAAATAGAACATACTACTATGCTTTGAACTTCTTTTGAAAATAATATAATGTTTAAAAATTTTCGAGGCATAGCTGAGATCCTCTCACAGCACATCAGTGTGCCACAGCACACTGGTTGAAAATCACTGCTCCAGGGAGTAAACCTGGCTTCTGCCAAGTGGAGAGAAAGGCTGTATTCTAGAGCTTGCAAACTAGGAAGCGCTTTCTCACCTGCTTTTTATCCATTTCATATCCACCCCCTCACATAGTAGGAGTAACGGGTGCCATAATTCCTTGTGTTTAAAAGATTCCAGGCATTTTCCTCTGCTGGTTTTGGGTTTGGTGTCCCCAGATCTGCTAAGGAATTTGCTACTGGCCTGTTTTTTTAAACTAAGATGACTTTGTGGTTGTTACCTCTCAGCTTTCCTGTATTTCTAGAGTTATGTCTCTTCAAAAAAAAAAAAAAAAAAAACAAAACTTTTTGTTATATTTACTGGTTCTTTTTTTTTTTTTTTTTTTTCAGACAGAGCCTCAAGCTGTCCTCCTGGCTAGAGTGCCATGGCTTCACTGCTCACAGCAACCTCCAACTCCTGGGCTCAAGCGAGTTTCCTGCCTCAGCCTCCCAAGTAGCTGGGACCACAGCCCACCACAATGCCCGGCCATTTTTTGGTTGCAGCCATCATTGTTGTTTGGCGGGCCGGGCTGGGGATTCGAACCCGCCACCTTAGGTGTATGTGGCTGGCGCCTTAGCCACTTGAGCCACAGGCGCCGAATCATATTTACTGGTTCTTTTTTTTTTTTGAGACAGAGCCTCAAGCTATCCCCCTGGTGCCATGGCATCACAGCTCATAGCAACCTCCAACTCCTGGGCTCAAGCGAGTCTCCTGCCTCCGCCTCCCAAGTAGCTGGGACCACAGGCGCCCGCCACAACACCCGGCCATTTTTTGGTTGCAGTCGTCATTGTTGTTTGGCGGGCCCGGGCTGGGGATTCGAACCCACCACCTTAGGTGTACGTGGCTGGCGCCTTAGCTGATTGAGACACAGGTGCCGAGCCTATCCTATTTACTGGTTCTTAATGAGGTTTTTAGGGAGGAGCAAAATTACTCTTTTTTTTTTTTTTTTTTTTTTTTTTGCGGTTTTTGGCTGGGGCTGGGTTTGAACCTGCCACCTCCAGCATATGGGGCCAGTGCCCTACTCCTTTGAACCACAGGCACTGCCCAAAATTATGTTTATGCATCAATCTACTTTCTTAACCCAGAAGTAAGGTTTATATCTATTTTGCATTTATTTACTCTTATTGCTATCGTTTATTGGGGTCTTGGAAGGACTGAAATGTATACCTTGTTGCATTTAGCAGCAGTGTTCTCTTTTACTTTGTGGATGGGTTGGCCAGGGTTTAATTACTGGGGCAGAACCAGTATGATTGGTACAAAAAAAACTGTTACAGGGAATCGGCTTATGTGATTGTGGGGGCTTGCTAAGCAAGTCCACAACCCGTGAGGCTGGTAGTTCAGACAGGAAGATCACAGACACAGCCCACAGCTGTTGTCAAGCAGTCAGGAAGGGAAGAGTGTCAACAGACTTGGAATTCACAGGTGCGGGTACTGTGGACATGGCTGCCCACAGGCGGAATGTGTTCTTTTTAGGGAAGCTTCAGCTTTTAAGGCCTTTTAAGGGTTCTGGTTTTAAGGCTTTTTAACTGATTGATTCAGGTGATCTTCAAGGATACTCCCTTAATATCAACTGATTAGGAACTTCAATCACATCTGCAGAATACCTTCACAGCAGCCCCTAGCTTGGTGTTTAAATATTTAATTGGGGACTCTAGCTGAGCCAAGTCGACATGTCTCTCTACCATAAAGCCCATTGCACTGGATTCACCAATAACTTACTAAAATCAGTTTCCTATAACTGGGCATATTTGGATTAAGTTTCCTTCTGTTGCTATTGTTACTGTTTGTGTTTATAAACTTTATGATTACAGAAGCTTCTATGAGGAGTGTCATAGTTGATAGATAAGGACATCAAGGCTTGAGGCAGTTACAGCAAATTTAAGCCCTTTTCTTGTGCCTTGTTATCATTAGGGATAAAATAAAGCTCCTTATTTTGGAGCTGTTCTCTCTGGCCTCACAGACTCTACCTTCTCTGAGAAAGTAAACTGTCTAAGCTATTTTACTCTCACTTATGTCAGTTAAGGATAGACAGAGATGCGGAGAACTAAGTGAACATGACAATATGAAGTGGGTCGGTAGCATCCCGGGTGCTCACCTGCAGCCTGATGATCTCCGTGGGGCCAAGCTGTCCCCAAACATAGAATAAAAGAGAACGGAATCAGAACGGTGACAACCTCAGCACCAGCATGTGCTAATAGTTTGCCATGGAAATAAAAAATGATACATTTAAAGTTATAATTTACTGAAAACGACAAAAAGTGGCTCCTTTTTGACTTATTAGCTTATTTTTATTAAGGTTATTCTAATACATGTATACAATTAACCTTTGCATTTTACAAGTTTGCGTTTTTCTGGAGGTTTGGTCATTTATTTTTACATTTTTGAATTTGAAATATATTAATATTTGCTTTTATCATATTCTATATGTTAAAAGCAATTCATTTTTAAAAAGAATGTGTTTTTTACAGTTACATTTTTCAAAATATCCTACATAGTTATTTTTAAGGTCTACAGAGTTAAGACTTAAGAAGGTGACTCTTTAGGAGGCTGGTGCTTGAGGTAATCTTAATTTATGGTGAATACAATTGTTTGTGTAGAACCAGAAATCTCAAGAGTTGATTCTGAAAGGCGTGGGTCTATGCACTCTTTCTTAACCACTAGAAGGCAGGTGAAAGGCAGAATAATTGGTCCTGTAGAATGGAGGAAAGGAACCAATTGGAAGGGCTGTACGTGTGGAAGAATGTGCAAAGATCCTTATCAGACCATCTCTGCATCCCCGGAGGCCCCTCACTCCAGTTTCCCCAACAATCCAAGGAGGATGGCCCAGGTTTTGGAAGCAGGACAGCATTGGCCTCAATGCCAAAGCAACACTTGATCCTGACTAGAGTTCATCACCAGGCTTGATTTTCCTGTGTGGTATAGGAGACGGAATATGCACGTGTAATATTAGCCTCTTGTTTATACTAGCAGCACTCTTAGGACCCAGCTACCCTGTCAGAGAAGTCAGTCTGTGCAGTACCCACCATGTCCAGGGAGGGAGCTCAGGATGACAAGGTGACTAGTGAAGTTGTGTCGGTTTATAAATGTGTTCCTGACACTCTGTGCTGCACTGTTGTTGGATCCAGGGAGAGGGTAACTGCCAGTGCTGATGAGGCTCAAAGAAATTTAAGGTCTTCCTGGGTCTGTCCATAAGCAGGGACTGACTGACACCGTTTCTTAACCACAAATCTGTCCCGGCTATTGGTCAGTGTGCAGCCGGGGGGTGCCTCTGTCATTGTGGGTATCATTGGCATCATTCCCCAGGGAAGGAGCTAGCTGAGCATTCAAGATGATGGCCACACGTGCCCAGGTGACAACAGCCAACCTGGGGTGTAGGGCACCCAGACCACTGGATGGATGAGATCATTGCAGTCCCTACAGTGGCAACACATGCTCAGCCATTCCTGACTGCAAGAAAAGAGGTTAAGAAGGAAACCTCTACCCCCACCCAGGTGCTGTTAGACACCCTACAGGGGTAAACTTAGCCCCAATTTTTCCTACTCATTCTGCAACAGCCAATTACTGGAATAAGAAATACATGTCATTGTATGCTGGATTTAATGTTGGGAAAAGGTCACAATACTGAAACTGTCTATATGAAAAGAATGTAGAGCCGTAATACATAAATAGTAATCAAAGTCTGATCTTTATAAAAGACAGATAGCCACACCAGCTACTATTCCCTAACTTCCTTACTTTCTTCATGCTCGCTGGCACAATCCTGATAGGTGCAAGGTTTGGGACTTCCTCCACTACTTTTGTAAATAACATTGCCATTGAGAAGCCCAAAGACTTGAGCTTCTGTAGAGAACATTACTATTATAAAGCCTAAGACTGGTCTTTGAAGCATTTTTCAGATTCTGCATTGCAGGGGGACCCACTGATACCAACTGGACTCCAAGATAGGTGTGGGAATGGATCCAACAGCCTTGGGACCTCTAACCCAGTAAATCTCCCTACTGAGAAGATAATCTCTGCTTCCAAAACCTATGAGCTCACCCCCCACCAATCAGCAGACCCAATTCCTTAGCCCTTTGCCCACCAAACTAAAAACGCTTTCTCTTAAATTCTTGGGGAGACAGATTTGAGAAATTCCTCCCATCTCCTTGTGTGACACCCCCTGCGACATCAAAGTCTTTCTTGGCTATAAGCCCTGTGATCTCAGTGTATTGGCTTCCTTTGGAGCATCAGGCAGTGGCACCCCCCAACCACCCCAACAATACCTGAGCTTGTCACCACATCAACTCACATAGAATGTGGAAATATGTCCCAGGGGACACATGGTGCCCTAAAGCTTATTGGGTTAGTTGGATAGAACAACTGAACCAATCTATAGGGGGGAAAAATGAGGGATAAAAAAAATCAGAGCCCCACAGTGGAGATGGAGCATGTTGCTGTGTCAGTGAGTCCAAGCGTCTTCAGCCACTGCAGCCCTCAGATGAACCCCAGGCCTGTCTTCTTTAGGCCTCTATAGCACGAAAGGGCATCAGTGATGGATTGGGGAAAGGGTGAAGAGAAGATTTCAGGATTTCAGTGGCTGGGACCCAAGGAACCTCCTTGGCTTAGAAGACCTCTCTCTGGAAGGATTTGGTGATCAGATCTTCCTGGAGAATTTTTTTATTGCTTCAAAAATAGAAAAATATAAAAACATATACACTGATGTCTCATCTCAGTCCCATGCCATTTTTATCATTGTTTTTATCCCTAGTGCTTCTTCATGCAGATCAACTGAATCAAATATGAATTCCTATTCCTTCTTTCTCACCCAGAAGGCAGCATTCACAGTGTTCAGTATCTTTTAATTTTTTCCCACATAACACAAACAGGTGCAGTGACTGTGTTGTAGTCACTATTGTGCTGGAAAGTGGAGCCGTGAGAGTTGAGGTGGGAAATGGAGAGCGAAGAGGCAGGAAAGTTACATCAGGTGGGCACAGGATTCAGCGCCCATCTTATGAACCAGTACAATACCTCGCATCAACCCTGCCCAGAATACCCCTGACCCAGAAGACCACGACATGGAAGAACCTGAGGAGAAAGTTTTGAAATACTCCAAATCAGATTTGAAAACCAGCATACCTGGAAAAGGCAAACGATACCCTCCAAATGAAGAAGAACACCAACCAGGAGCTAGTGAACAGGGACATACAGAGAGCTGCAAAATCAATGCTGGGCCAACACCCAGGGCCAACGTCCACCCCGTGACAGCCAGCCATTTTTTTTTGTTGACTGCTTGATGGATTGCGCGAAAGCCTCCTGCTGTCAGCATGAAAAGTCGCATCTAGCCATACCCATAGAAGGGAGAAATGCAACCAAAACACTCTACAAATCGGCTCTTAAAGAGCCTAATTTTACATCTCTTGAGATGCCTTCAATTCTTCCACACTGTTGTGACCTCCTAGTCAGAGTTGTTGTTGGGTCCAGGGACAAAATGTGCACAAACAGTCTTCACATTCAAAAAAGATCTAAGATGCTAATGGTCTCACTGCAACAGTCTGGGCATGGAGACAATGCAAATCTGTTGTTGAACTATAATGCAGGGCCTGCTATTGACTAGATCGACTAGAAGCCCTGGGTCGGACCTCTCATCTTCGCTCTCGTTACTGATGAACTTGACTCACCTGGGAAAGAGTTGATAGGTCAAGTCAAACTTATGTTAGGGAGATCACAGGTGACAACCTACTCCACAAGCCAACTGTTTCTCAAGCAGTGCACAGGTGGGTCAATCATACTCCCGGCAGTCACCAACAAAATTGTCTTGTTTGAACAGAAAACCAAGCTAGTTACGTGCACTTTTTTGAGTATGGGGCTGTGGGGGTGGCACTCTGAGACACCCAGTGATGCTAGAATGATGATCTTGTGTGTCCCCAAATCTTTCAATCACAGCTAATTACTGGGTCAAAAGGCACAATCCAACTTTGGATTCGGGGCACCTGATGTCACACTTGCAGCAAATGTTAACATCCCTCTTTTACAAATGGAGGGATTGAGGAACATCTCCTGTGTCTCAGCCAGTGGTGGTATGGATAATCATTTCTTATCCTGAAAATCTACGGTATTCCCTGGCAAAAGAAGAGCTACTGAAATGTCAACTATCCCTCAGAAAAGATTGGGATGGGTTTGTGGGGGGGGTAGCACTGGGGCTGTATGAGCCGTCATTATTTCTTCTTTTCTTTAGGCCTCTGAGAACAAGGAATGTGGTTAAGGAAAACAAAAGATGGCAGGCATGGTGGGTCACACCTGTAATTCTACACTTTGGGAGGCCAAAGTGGAAGGATCGCTTGAAGCCAGGAGTTTGAGACCAAGTTGAGCAAGACTCCATCTCTACAAAATATAGAAAAATTAGCCATTTGTGGTGGTGTGTGCCTGTACTCCTAGCTACTTAGGATGCAGAGGCAGGAGAATCATTTGAGCCTAGGAGTTTGAGGTTGCAGCGAGCTATGATGATGCCACTGTACTCTAGCCTGGGTGACAGAGTGAGACCCTGTTTCAAAAAAAGCAAAAAACTAAAGATTTAAAAACTGTTTTCTGTAGAGCCAGACTTGAAGTCCTTCTTCGTACCTACACTGGGGGTTGGAGGGTGGGGAAGACTCAGCCCCTGGGTTGGGAATTGCACCCTGGGGTTACAGGAGGTGGAGATTTTCTCTTGCAATTCGAGCAGGAGAGTGCCTGTCTGGGCTTGCTCCCTTGGTCTATCTAAGACATGAAGGGAGGCACTCAGAGAAAGGGACACCGAGTGTTCTTGTCCGAGAAATAACAAAGAGTGTAAATGGCCACCCCCAAGAGGAGATGGTGCAGTTTCCACTGAGGATAGAAGAGAGTGGGTGGCCCTCTGGCAAGCCCAATGCCGTGGGGGTGATGAGGCTGTTTTCAGGATGTGCTGCCGGTCACGGCTGAATAGAACCTGAAAGACAAGGGCTGGCCTCTGGTGGTCTTAAGCAGTGTTGTATCACCATGGGAATGGACTCTTAATATTTGCAGAACACCTACTATGTACCAGACACTATACTGGGTAATTTTCATATGCTCTGCATATTTTCCCAGGGTTAAAATTCTTTTCTTTTTATAATGGCCAGTATTTGACTGTAGCATTCTTTTATTCAACTTAAACTTAGTTTTATGTGATCAGTTTAATTAACTACATGTATAATGAAACGAGAACCAAACTTTGTCATATAAAAACCATTATTTAACGCTGAAGAAGGTTATTTTGGTATATTGAGCCAGGTATACAGAATATCTTAAAACTGCATTTGATGGCCTTATTTAAGATGAATTCTACATGAAAAATCAGGCCCTGTTTTTATTGTAAATTTAATCTAGACACATCCAAACAGTATAAGCAGGGCATGAACTGAAATGTCCAAGTCCATCCTTGATAATGTGAGGGGTCTGACTGTGAAGACACTATCAGTAACAATTGTAGGCCACCCAAATGACAGCGACCAAAGGCTATTTATCCCTGGCTTGGGATCCGGCTGTGGATCAGCCTCTGCTTCTTGCCTCTGGCAGAGACACGTAGGCAGGCAGAGGAGTAGGGAAGATTTGGTGGGAAAGGAGAGGCTGGCTTTAGGTGTGCCCTAATCAGAGCCTGCTGGCATGGGGTCACTGAGGTGGGCTAACTAGAGGCTGTGTGATTGGTTGAGGAGAAGGATTTGGCTTTCCCTGGTTAGTCCTCTGACGTTGGAGGCAGGGGCGAACGTGAAGGAAGCTGGCAGGTATTGATCAAGGCCCAGCTGATTGTGGCTGATTGCTATGGGGGTTGCTTGGTCTCCTGGACTGGTTGATGGCTGCAGATTGTGGGTCAGAGTTCTTTTTTTATTTGTGGTCTAGCCTTTGCCTGTTAGTGTATGGCCAGCAAATCTCCTCACGGACCGTCTCCCTCTTAGGACGAGATGCAGTGTGAAGGACATGGAACCAACTGTGACGTGTTCTTGCCAAAAATGTTTCTCCTGGGTCTCCATCAAGCCTTTCAACCCAGCTGCTTATTGACAGGAAGTTTAGGGAATGCAGAAACAACGAGGTGAACCTAAAATGAGGGATATTCTCTAACACAGTGACCTCCCCTCCTCAATGCTACAGATACAAAGAAGTGTGAGGAAGGCAGGCTGAGGGGTACTGGTAAGAGTCTTAACAGACTTGTAGAATCAGATACCAGGGGGAAAAAGTTATGAAAGACGTTTGGGAAACAACTGAGGAGATCTGAATATGGATTCAGGCTTATGTGCCATTGGGGAGCTATGTGTTAAGTCAGGGCGCTGATGGCATTGTGGAATGCAAGCTCACTTTTGTAGAGATGTGGCTCACAATTTTCTCTGAAATGGTTGAGTATGAACATAGATAGGTGACACAATCCTACAAAATGTAGTTGTAGATCTGGGTGGTGAGTATGTGGGTTTTCATCACACACAAAAACAGGCTAGTCTATGTGTCCCTGTTTATAATCATGCTGAGGGAGGCCTCTATTGTACTCTTATCTTAAATTCTACTTAAGTAAAAATGGTTACAGTTTCGTGCCTGTACAAGCAAAAAACGACCTTTTCTCATTTTTTTCCTAAGCATAATCATAGTCCACCTGCTTGGTATTTTTCCCAGCCCAATGCCATGGAGAGATTTTCCTGCGTCAGAGCACATGGGTCTGCCTTGTTCTTTTTCAAGGCTATGCATTATAGTATTTGTTTGGGGGGAATGTACCAACACTTTTTTAATATTGATAGCTTAGTTTTCTTATAGTCTTTCCACTGTTGAAAGCATTATGTAACTCTATTCTTGAAGACAACAGTGAAGGGGGCATTCAAGGAAATAGGCAGCCTACTCACCCAAATAGGTAGACACAGTGAAGTATGAGATGAACCAGGCTTTGAAGCCAAGTTCCTGTTGCCCCCAGAGCCCTGGGATCTTTCTGGTAACCATGGAACCAAATAGGTCTCCTAAAACTGACACTTTTCAGAAACTAGTGTGTCACTTGGTGTATAATTTTGGGAGAACTTAATTAGAGGCCAGACACCTCAACCACTGTTTTGGATCTGCTAACAATAGACGGGTCCCTTCATACCATCATCTCTGACTTTTCTATGCAGGGGGCTGCCATCTCCTTACAGCCAGTAAGATAATGTCTTTGAAGAATGAAAAACCAGCAAGGATCACTGCCTGGGAAACCAAACGTCTCTGTCATTGCCCTCAGTGGGAAATGTGTCCTGTACAATTCACCGCTCTCTAATTCAGGTTTCCTCGTAGAGTCACGTGTCTGTCCCGCAGCTGCAAGGGAGTCTGAGAAAGCAAATTTAAGTCTGTAGCTTGGGAAGGCAGGGCCCATGCATGTGAGAAATTTCCCATTATGGAGGATGGCTGCTCAAAAGATACTGGGGAGACCCAAACATGACAAACGGACACCATGAATCTCAATGTCCCCAGACAGGAGAAATGGATCAAGCTGCGTTCAGAACATGCAATAGCATGTAGTCATTTGTAACTCTATTTTGGAAAACAATAGCATGAGAGCTACTCAAAACATGTTAGATGGAAAAATATAGGAAACCATATGTCTGGAATGGTCTCAATTTTTAAAAGGATACATGGAGGGAAAGCCTTGAAGTTATTTAGCACAGGCGTCCAGCCAGGCCAATGAGATACAAAAAGTTTACTCGGGAAAGTGCCTGTGAAGATAAAGAGGAGGGGTAGGGTGGGGAGGGAAGCCTTCAATCTAGACTTTAATCAGAGCGAGAAAGGGAAGGAAGAATTGAGTAGAAAGAGCCTCAAACTGCAGTGCAGTTCTGAGAAAATCTCACCCAGGCCAATGGAAGAGGCCCCAGGCAGAAACTGCTCCTTGGAAGGGTCCCACATTGGGCAGGAACAGGCTCACGCTACCGTCTCTGCTGTGCTGAGTCATTGCCTGAATGGATTCAGGGCAAGTGTGGCCATGGGGTTCCTGGGGTAGCAGCTGGAAGCTGTCAGTCTGTGGGGAGCTCTGCACCCCTGTACGGTGGTTCTCTCAAAGGAGATCCCAAGGGTGCAACCAGGACACATTAAGAAAATGAGAAGTCAGGCAGCTCCATGGCTTTTGAGCTGTGTGTCTTGGCACACAGTGAATGTTTTATAACAAGCAATGGTTATTCCACCTGCCCGAGTGAGCCGTTGCTGCTCTTTTCAATCTGTCATCACTGGGAAGTAGCACACATGTACATAATGTCGGGAAATAAAAAATACTGGGCAGCACGTCACCCAGCGGCTGTCTGCGCGACCAGTGTTCGGGTTGAGAGCTGAGCATTGGTGGCCCACAGGGACCCTGGGTTTAGGCAGGAGCCACCAGCCTGACTTTAGATTGGCACCTCTTTGCTTTCCGGATAGCTTTCCCCTCTAGGTTTGCTGTCTTCCTCCATCCACCACTTTTTAAAGTTCAGTTTTTAACTTGGTTTTCCTGAAAAATTGCCTTAAAAGGGAAGCCAGTTGGAGGAGGTTGCTGAAAACACTAAAACTCTTTCTTCTTTCTAATGTTACATAGTTTTGAGTTCTAAGTTTTGGGGCTTCAGAAAAGGAAGGGCCGGCCATGGGAGACCCACTATTTATGCGGAGAAATACCCTTTTGTGGTTCTGGTTGGAACCAACTCAGATTTTGCCTTTCCAAGGCTGCCGGTGCCTAAACGGGCATATTCTTCAATCCCAGAATTTAGGTTCTGTGGGTTACGACAAAGGTAATAACAGACTACCACAGGCCACTCAGAGACCTTTTAAAATGAGCCAGATACTGACATGTCAGTGCTTCTATGAAAGAAAACCGCATCTTATCCGGTCCCAGCCTTCCAAACTGGGAATGAAGAGCCTGCCACTTACAGAGTAACGCGACTTATCCCAGGTCTCAGAGCCACTGAGGGGCTTCAGGACAGGGTTCTTGGGGTTGAACTGAGCCTCCTGAGGCCGCAGTGCGGCCTCCCCATCCCTTGTCAACTCTCTTACCCCAAGACAAAAGAGGTGTAAGAAAGATGAGATCCTTGGTAAGGCGAGTCTCTCTGGTCTGTAGATGCGGAATCAGATTGTTAAGTAGTTGTACAGCACGGCAAAGCTGAAGGATGTCCCGAGGAAACAGTAATACGCATAATGATAATAGTGACAGTTCTGTGGTCCTTACTGTGTGCAGGCATTTCCCTAAACCCTCTGTATATTAACTTACTGAACCCTCATCCCAGCTCCACCTGCTGAGTACTAGCATTCCCCTTTACACAGGTACGGGGAAGTCAGAAACTTGCCTAAGGTCATACAGCTAATCAATGGCAGGGCCAGAGTCTTTGCCCTTCACTGCTCTCCGAGAAGGCCTGCTAGGGAAAGTCACCAGCCCAGGCAACCTGGGCAATTTCGCAGAGCTGTAGGGGAGGATCAGCATCTCGAGAAGCTGCCAGGAGTGCTGGTCCTCCAAGGGACCCAGGATGTCCAAGGGAAGTGGGATGGGAAGAAAGGGACACTGGCAAGAGCCAGGAGCCTCCCCTGGAACTCAGCCAGCGTCAGTGAGGATAAGGGCCTCTAAGGTTTGGCTGTGAGAAGTCCTTAGGACAGCTGTAAGGGCAGGAGCAGCTGCTTTCTAGCTTCCTTAAGATTTGCTCAGAGGACATGTGGGACCTTGGGGCATTGTCTGTGCTGACTGACTAATGCCATGGCTGGAGACCCAAGAGAGCCAACCTTCTAAGGCCACCTCCCACAGGAAGGCAGGATTGCAGTGTGCATTCAGGGAAGAGCCCGGAAGGGGAGTGTGCCTGGACCACATGGGACCCCATGCCCTGGTGATTATGACCCAGTCAACATTCATCAGAGAGAGAGAGAAAAATAGAGCTCTCTTCAGTTAGGACGACATAAAAACTTCAAATGTCACCTCACAAGGCCCCCACCCCCACCCCTGCCTCCCAGAAGTGGTCAGCAAGTTGAGGTGATTCATTTCTAAAGCGAACACCATTGACAGTGGGAGAGGTAGGCTCCCTAAATGTCTTTTTAAAGGATTCTTTTGAAGAAAAAAAAATTTTTTTTTAGAATTTAACTAGAAGCAATTGCTAGAAATATACACAGGTAATTTGCCTGTGGAGTAGGCGTATTTTTCGAATATTTAATCAACAAAGCTGCAAAGTGCCCTATGACTTCAGTGTGTAGGTGGGAGCCCCTCTTAGCTGTGCCCACGCCAGGTGAGTGGGCAGCCTTGTCCTGCGTGTGGGTAAAAGGTCTTGGACAAAACTCCAAGCTCCCAGGGACAGGATGGTTTAATGGGCAAGCTTACTTTAGATTCGTCCTTAGGCTGTAGGCCTTTACAGCCCAGGTCCACTGCAAAGAGAGGTCATACAGAAGGATGAGGGCATGAGGAGCGCTCCAGCTGGCCCCACAGGCGAGCCTACAAGGAATCTCTGTGCGTGTCTGTGACCTCAGAGGGGATCTGAACCATCAAGAACACCATCCTATTTGTGGGTAGAATGTGTCTGCCTGCTTGGGACCAGTGGTCAGCAGGTGCACTGTATGGAAGTGGTGGCAGCGAGGGCAGCTAAAGACCGAGGCTAGAGGCCTCTTGCCAGGAGAATGCAAGGGGACCAAGGTGTGCCCAGGAGAGATACTGAGCCTGCCTCTAATCTAGAAAGAAGAAGGTCAGGAGTCAGTTGAAAAGAAATGTAAAATGTACCATCAGCCTCGTTTTATGAAGTTGGTCATCTGACCTCTGCCCACACAGAGGCAGGAGACCAGCAATGGAGTCTCTGGAGTTCCCGAGTCTGTCCATTGTTCTTTGGAGGCTTTATAAAACCCAGCCTTATGGCAAATCCTCACGACAAATCCAGAAATATTCTAGGGGACAGTATCACAGGCTTCAAATATTTGGATGGCCATCAGAATCAGGCCCAAAGAGAGAAGTTCTGGGAGGCAGAGTTCTGCTCAGTATGGGAAACAGCATTCCATGGTACAAGAGCTACCGAGACCCAGCCAGGCAAGGCTGGACCATGAATTGTTTGGGCCACAGGTCCCCACCACGGCCTCCCCAATCCCAGACCAATTTTTGGTTGGGTTTTCAGGGTGCAGCTTCAACTAATTGGGGGGGGGTGGTTCACGAAGGACCCCTGGGCCCCTTCCCCAGATGGTTCTCACTGGCTCTTTTCAAATAGTCAGATTATGAAAGCCTTCTGTGAAACCTAAAGGTACTAGGATATTACTAATTTAAGGACTGTTATCCTACTGGCCCTGGAGAGAGCCACAGTAAATACTATAGGGAAGATGAATTCCAGGGGCATGTGAATAAACAGAAGATGACGTACAGGCCATCTTGCAAAATAAAGGCACTTCTGAAATATATGAATATTTCTAGAAATGCTTCACAGAGTGTCAGTGCCCAGTGTAATGTGGATTTTTAACAAATAAAAGAATCTGGGTTTCGTATTTTAGTTTTTTCAATTTTAATGCACGGTGCACTAAGTATTAGTGTTTACAACCCACCGTATACAAAAGCTTTTAGGAATTCCCCAATCACTTTTACTTACATTTGCCCCTTTTTTAATCTGAATTCAGAGGGGTCGGTTATGTGTGGTCCACGTGTACTGGAATGGTACAGAGAGGTGAAATTAAACAAGGACACTAGGGTCATTCTCAACAGATCCCAAAAATGTCATGTTGAGCAAATAAAAAAGTTGCAGTATGATATATTTTGGGACACAAAAACAAGTTCTCTGTAATATTCGCCACCATACACGTACGTGGTCTAATACTTTGAAAGCCCATGGAAATAGTGTACAGACAATGCCAGGTGTTGATTACTTCTGCGTCATACTTTTAATAGTACAATAGGACTATTTTATGCTATTAACATTTCAGGATCACTGATTTTAAAGGCTGCGTCTACCAAATATTCACAAAGGAATGATAATTATTTTACTTGCAAGGATACCCCCTCACACAAACACAGTCTGCTCATCAGGACGTCTGACTTCCTCAGTATCATCAGCGTAAAACCAGCGGGATGGAATACTTAAAGTTAAAACGTGACTGACGTGTGAACACGAAGTGTTCCTCTAAGATTTGATTTTCAACAAGCGCTTGAAAAATCGTGGAGTTACAAAAATTCACCTCTGTCAATCCCCTCCCAAGGACAGGGACGCCAAATCGGAGAACTATGGGAGGCACAGTAACAAAACCCAGTGCGGCTGTTGGCACTTTAATCGTTTCTACTCCTTTTTCTACAGCCGCAGCTTCCCTATCAGAGGTACTCACAGCGAGCTTTGAAACAAAGTGTATCTTAAGTAGTGCATAATTTCACACAATGTACAAGGAATAATTCAACAGAAACAATGAATGTAAATGTCTTAACACAATAACTAAGAAAATGTGGTGAAGGCTATGTTAACCAGTTTGATGAAAGGATTTCAAATTGTACGTAAAACCAGCACATTGTACCCCATAATTGCATAGATGTACAAAGCTATGATTTAATAAAAAATAAAATAAAGACAAACAATGAATGTTGTTACCTGAAACTGAGGTACTATCTTAGAATCCCCCTAAAAACAAAGAAAACTTGCAGTCAGTGTAAATGACAGTGTAAATGTAGATACGACAAAGCCAAACATATGGTCGAAGAGAATTCCTATTGAGCTTAACCCTCAAGCTGCCCTTTGAAAATAATTACTTCAGGTTTGGGGCTGCTTTTCTCTCTTTTATTGAGTAATTGATTGATTGATTGGTGACCTCTCAATGAAGTTCTAATTTAATTTTCATAAAGCTACCTGAAAAGCAGAAGAAACAGCAGCAAAAAGGATTGTTGGTGTATTTCTTTTTCTTTTTTTTGAGACAGAGTTTCACTTATTAACTCTCAGTAGAGTGCTGTGACATCACAGCTCTCAGCAACTTCCAATTCCTGGGCTTAGGTGATTCTCTTGCCTCAGCCTCCCGAGTAGCTGGGACTACAGGCGCCCACCACAATGCCTGGCTATATTTTTGTTGCAGTTTGGCTAGGGCTGGGTTTGAACCCTGCACCCTCGGTATATGGGGCTGGTGCCCTACTCACTGAGCCACCGCGCTATTGTTGGTGTATTTCTACCTAAGACTGGTTTCTTGAGAGACTCAGAATGACTGCTGCCATCCTGGCCTCCTTAATAAACTATTTGCATGAAATTAGGGGGAATTCTGACCTGGCTTAGGGTATGGATAGCAAGTAACCCATTTGAATTTTCTTTTTTGTATGAAGTTATTAAAGTATTTGCTCTGAGCACAAGAAATCACTTTCTAGGTGTCAGAACTTTGTCTTTTCTTGACTTTTTCTTTTTTTCTTAAGGAAATCAGGGTTAAAAAAGGTTCTGAATACAGGCAATCCCCGAGATACAAGTGCCACTCCGACTGATGTGTGAGTGGCACTTATGGAGGCTATTACAGGTAATAGGTAAATGCACTTGTTCTTTACAAATTCAAATTAAGAACAAATCTACAGAACCTGTCTCATTCATAATCTGGGCGCTGCCTGTATACCTCTGGGTCCTGGACAGAAATCACCCCGGTCGTTTGGGTCTCAATGTTCCCTTCTGTAAGGACAGGGCTTACAGGGCTTAGAGATCTTTCCTCAAGATGGAGAAAGGGAACTTGGAGACTCCCCCTAGGAGGGCAGTCTGCCTTGTATGGAGTCTGGCCACTGGAGTTTATAGAGACAAGCAAAGCTGGCTCAGGTCACCTTGTGCATGGGAAGGCTGGCACCAAATGTGGTGGTAGTGATGCCTCCTGGCCTGGGCTTGGACAGGTTGAACTGGAGAGCATGGTCTGGTCTCGTCAAGAAGAATGGGTTGTGCCTGCAGCTGTGGCACCTGGTGGGGGCTGGCCTTCCTCCAGCCTGGGCTCCAGGGCACAGTCAGAGCAGTACCTCTCTCCACGTAGGGTGGGGATTCCATGCCACAAGCTGAGTCTAGTGGGCCCAAAGGGGGTGCCAGTTACAATGCCTGTCTTTTTTTTTTTTTTTTGTATGACGTAGGCAACATTTTGTAAAAATAAAAACATTTCTTCGCCCAGGTTGTACTGAGCAAATATTTATTCCTGACTTGACGATACGGTTTGAGTCAAACATATCCATCTGAACTCACAGCAATATGGTCTGAGCTTTACCTTTTCATTCTCTTCGAAATTTGAATTTTAAATCAAAGAGATAACACATGCTTGTTGTAGAGGGTTCACACGATACGGAAGAATGTACAGAATCTGGAAGGGAAAAGGAAAGTTCTCCACTGTCTCCAGAATCTTTCAGCATTCTCCTTTCCCAATGGGGTTGCTGAGGGGTCTGCCCAGATCTTTCTCAATGCATATACACCCGTGTAGTCTTTTTATACAGACATGGAGCATACCGTATAGGTTGTAGTATTTTTTTTTTTTAATAAAACTATGTGAACTCATTGTAGTAAGAGAAAACATCACTTCTGCAGAGTCTTAGCGGTGTCTCAGGGGGAAGTCAGAAGTTGGATATAATTGTAAGTTTTAGGATCAAGGCCCAAGGGGGTTAAGGCAGATGGGAAACGGATAGAGATCAGCAACATTCAAGATTGAATCAGTTAGGACTGGTGAGCCATGAGGACAGAGTCTGGAAGGGAGTCTTGACAGGCACATTGCTTGCTCAGGTGACTTGAATAAATTGACTTGTGGAAATTTCCTTTATTTTCATCATTTTTGGAGTTTTTAATGTCTTTGTGTGGCTCCGAGTTTCTAACTGGTGCCAGATTCCTTCTACCTGAAGGATACTCTATTATTTTTTGTCATATGGGTCTGTTTGCAATGACTTTTCTCAGCATTTTGAGAGTGTGAAGTCTTTTACATTTAAGAAAAAATATTTAAGTGACTGTTATTGTCAGGCTTTCTTTGCAATGATTTTAAAGTCAGCCACTGTTTGTTTATTAAGCTACCTGGGAGGGTAACTACCCGCAATGATACAGATATAAATTTTTGTAGTGTCCCATGACATACGGCTTGAGTTATTTGAAAGCAGAGAATTATGATGCCTTTTTGCCTGTGATTTTTTTTTTTTTTGAGACGGAGCCTCAAGCTATCCCCCTGGATAGAGTGCCATGGCATCACAGCTCACAGCAACCTCCAACTCCTGGGCTCAAGCGAGTCTCCTGCCTCAGCCTCCCAAGCAGCTGGGACCACAGGCACCCGCCACAACGCCCGGCCATTTTTTGGTTGCAGCCATCATTGTTGTTTGGCGGG
>CAUYQV010043912.1:0-42956 GCA_963574575.1 Galagoides demidoff | reverse complement strand
TGTGGCAGGCGCCTGTGGTCCCAGCTACTTGGGAGGCTGAGGCAGGAGACTTGCTTGAGCCCAGGAGTTGGAGGTTGCTATGAGCTGTGATGCCATGGCATCTACCCAGGGGGATAGCTTGAGGCTCCATCTCAAAATAAATAAATAAATAAATAAACAAATAAATAAATAAATATTCCTCAGTATAGGTACAGAGTGGTGGCTCATCCCTGTAATCCTAGCACTCTGGGAAGCCAAGGCAGGCAGATTGTTTGAGCTCAAGAATTCCAGACCAGCCTGAGGAAGGGCAAGACCCCATCTCTACTAACAATAGGAAAACTGAGGCAAGAGGATTGCTTGAGCCCAAGAGTCTGTTTGAGGTTGCAATGAGCTATAATGATGCCATAGCACTCTACCCAGGGCAACAGAGTAAGACTCTGTCTCAAAAGAAACCAAAATCATCAGTATAATTTGTGTAATTCATAGAACATGTTTTGATTCAAATTTTCTTTGAGGATATTGATATCCTTTAAATCAATGGCCAGATCCAAACATTCCCATTCCATGCCACCCATAGCAGCTACCTCCCATCCTATGAAACCCAGTGTGGGTGGGTGGGTGGGGAGAAGCTGCTTGTCACCCAAGCTGAGGAATGACAAAACAGGCAGGATGCCCCTTCCCCTGGGCTAGGCTCCAAGCAGGGGACTCCCTGGGATATCTGCAAATAGCCCACCCGCTGACATCATGGGATTTTCAGCGCCAGGGCTGTATCAGACACCTTACCTCCAAGACATTTACCTGTGTTGCTTTCTAGAGATTACAGTGTTAAGTTACAGATGGGGAAGTTGAAGCACCCAGAGAATCCACTTACTCAGGGTCACACAGTGAGGTGGTGGCAGAGCTCTCACAGAGGGGGTCCGGCATGGTCAGTCTGAAAGTGACAGAGAACCCCTATCCCAGGCACAACGTCCTCTGCCATTTTCATTTCAGTCACCAGGTCCTGGGGCTTCTACCTACTGAATTTCACAGCATTTATTTTGGAAAGGTTATTCTTAAACATGATACCAAAGTCAAAGTTATCTTCCCACCATCATCTCATCTCTGTCATGGGCCAGTCCTCCTCCACTCTGACCTCCTCCTATTCTCCCCCTACAACTTGCGGAAATGTTCTGAAGCACAAATCTGTCATTGTCTGCCTAAAAGCATTTCAGTGCTCCACCCCCATCATTCCCAGGACAGTACATGCTCCTTAGCAAGCCACACAGGCCCCCAAACCCAATGTGCCCCCTGGCTACTTCTAGCCCTGCATGTCCCCATGCCCCATGATGGCCAAATGATGCAATCCACAAAACACCCTAGTCGGTAAGCTATCAAC
Source organism: Galagoides demidoff (assembly GCA_963574575.1). Classification (NCBI taxonomy): domain Eukaryota; kingdom Metazoa; phylum Chordata; class Mammalia; order Primates; family Galagidae; genus Galagoides; species Galagoides demidoff. The sequence goes on along the minus strand of CAUYQV010043912.1, from coordinate 41,602 downwards.
ATGCCTTCTGCCTGAATTCCTTGATGACCCTCTGGGGAGCCTTCCTGGACCAGACCTGGCTGGATTAATTGGGTGCCCCTTCTTTAGTACCCAGAGCACCACCTGCTTGCCCCTAGAACTAAATCAAGTACAGTTTATTTTTAACAAAGGTATCAAGGTAATTCAAAGTGAAAATGATAGTCTTTTCAACAAATGGTGCTGAAAAAATGGCTGTCTATGGAGGGGGGGAAGTAAGCCTTGATCCTTACCTCAAACCATACATAAAAATCAGTTTGAATGTGTCATAAACCTAAACAAAAAGCCAAAACTATACAATTCTAGAAGAAAATATAGGAGAAAAATTTTATAACCTCACCCTAAGATAGGCAAAGATTCTTAGGTTAGAAAGCATGAACAAGGCAAACCCAGTGGCTCGTGCCTACAATCATAGCACTCAGGCAGGAGGATTGCCTAAGTTTCGGAGATGGAGACTAGCCTGAGCAAGCATGAGATCCATATCTACTAAAAAAAAAAAAAATAGAAAAACTAGCCGGTGTTGTGGGGGATGCCTGTAGTCCCAGTACTTGGGGAAGATTTTTATCTGTTTTGTAGTGTTGCCTGCTCTGTCTTCCCTGATACATCCAAACCTAATTTGTTCCCTGGTCAGGGCTCTCCTAACGAGTGACTGTCTTAGTAGGAATAAACTGGACACTGGCCAGACAAAAGCCATAAAGTTGTCTGCCATTATGAGTAAATTACCTGTGAGAGGGACGCCTCGTCAAGGGTGGGAAACTTAGGTAGCCTGCCAGGATAAAGAAGTGCCCAGTGAAAAGCACACTGTAAATGCCCACCCAAGTCCCCCCAGGCTCAGTCAGGGCAAAGCTGAAGTGTATAACCTTCCTACAGAGACAGACCATAGGATCAAATTAGAAAAACCATCACACAAGACCACATGGATGAATCTCAAAAGCACTGTGCTAAGTAAAAGAAGCCAGGCACAAAATACACAGACTGTGTGGTTTTATGTATATGAAATTCTGGGGAGGACAAAGTTTACTGATGGAAATCAGATGAGATTTGCCTGGAGCCAGAGGAAAGGGGTCACCAAGAGCTAACTGCAAAGGGAGGGAACTTTGTGGAGAATAGGATTGTGCTTCCTGAACTGGAGCAGTAGCTAGCCAGATTTCATTTGTCAAAAGTCGTGGAACTTGGTGGGATTACAAATTAATACAGTTTTTTTGGAAAGAAATATGGAGAAGCCGCAAAGAACTCAAAATAGATCTTCCATTTGACCCCACAATTCCATTACTGGGTATCTACCTAGAAGAAAAAAAATCATTTAACCATTAGGACATTTGCATTAGAATGTTCATAGCAACTCAATTTACAATCACCAAGATGTGGAATCACCCAAGTGCCCATCAACCCAGCAGTGGATTAACAAGCTGTGGTATATGGATACCATGGGATACTATTCAGTCATAAAATGATGGAGCCGGCTTGGCACCTGTGGCTCAAGTGGCTAAGGCGCCAGCCACATACACCTAAGGTGGCGGGTTCGAATCCAGCCCAGGCCCGCCAAAAACAACAATGACGGCTGCAACCAAAAAAAAAAAAAAATAGCCAGGTGTTGTGGCGGGCGCCTGTGGTCCCAGCTACTTGGGAGGCGGAGGCAGGAGACTCGCTTGAGCCCAGGGGTTGGAGGTTGCTGTGAGCTGTGATGCCACAGCACTCTACCCAGGGGGACAGCTTGAGGCTCTGTCTCAAACTAAACTAAAATAAAATAAAATAAATAAAATGATGGAGACGACATCCTTTGTATTAATCTGGATAGAGTTGGAGAACTTTCTCCTTAGTAAAGTATCCCAAGAATAGACAAGCAAGTATCCAATGTACCCAATGCTAATATGAAGCCAGTAGATTAACTAATACACATCCACACAAGAGAAAACCTTAATTTAATTCAAGTTGGGGGGGGGAAGGAGAGGAGGGAGAAGGAAGGAAGGAGCGGGATCAGTGTGCTCCCACCTAATGGCCAGAATGTAAGATTATATGGCACACCTCCTGGGTAAGGGGCACGCCTACACAGGAACCTTACGTAAGGAATGCAAACGATGTAATCTAATCATTTGTACCTTCATATTAATTTGGAAAAAAAGATCACGCAGCTAATTTCTGGTATTTAGTGTATGTAAATAATATCTCAGTAAAGTCGTTTCTTTTTGTTTGCTCTTTGCTTTTATGTGAGGGTTGCTGTGAGCACGGCGGGGAACACAGGTGAAGGGATTTTGCCCAGGACTTTGCAGGAACGCATCCGGCCTGGAGCGGAGGAGAAAGGCTATCCGCCACGCCGGCGCAGCCTCGCCCCGGGCCCGCTAGGGGGCAGCGTCGGGACCGCCGGCCGCGGGGAGGGGGGGCAGGTCCTGGCCGGGACCGCAAGAGCCCGGCCCTTGCTCCGAGGAGGGTCTCGGAGGGGTGGTCCCGACGCCGCCTGCGCGCGCGCGGGTCTGCCCTCTCCGCCCTGCCCTCCCTAGGCAGGGCCGCGGGCTCGGACCCCGGGCTCCCGTGCGCGTCGCCCCGCAGCTCGCCCGGGCCTGGCTCCTGGGCACTGGCTCCTAATGGACAGTGACCTCCTTTCAGCCCTGGCGGTCGCCTAGGGCCAGTCGCCTGACCCCTACCCGCGGAACACGGAGAGGGGTAGCAGGACCCTGATGGGGCTGCTTCCAGGATTAACTGCGCTGCCGCCGGCGGCTACCGGGAGAGCAGGTCCCGAGTGGCACAGAGACCGCCGCACGCCTGTCTCCTCTCTGACCTTCTACGCGATAAAGCAGGTGGTCTCAGCTGTAGGAAACTGAGCCCGCAGAGAACTCGGAAAGGCTCATTTCGAATGACAAAAGAAATATGGCCCCTAGAATTCCTTTTTTTCAATTGCCCCTCGTGCTAAAAAGGCTGTTTTCCAGGCGCGGCTCGCCATGGAGGGCGCTGCTGTGGGAATGAGCCCGAGTGCGGGTGGGGCGACAGCAGTCACTGCCCCAAGCTCCATGGCCCGAGGGACACCCGGGCCCTCGTGACCCCCCCACCCCACCCACACCGTGGCCACAGCTCGCCACGGCACCGCAGGGGAAGCACTCGGGGACCCCGCCCGCCCTCGCGCTCGTCCCCTTCCCTCTCAGCCCGCCTGGCCCACAGAGAGGCAGCCGCTTCCCTCCGCCCCACTCCCGCTCGGTGGTCCTGCCGTCCGCCGGGACCGCCTCGGATGCAGGCTGGACTCCGGCAGCGCTGCAGGTGCGGCCCAGACGCAGCGGGTGAGTGGGCCCCGCCGCTCCGAAAAGAGCTGATGGAAGAGGGGTGGAAAGGGGAACGGCGATTAGAAACCAGCAGGTGCCAGAGACTCGGAGGAAGGAAGGGGAGCTAGGGACCCTCGCATTCTTGCCTGCAATTTTCCCTATACCGGGGTCTGCAAGCTCTGGGCACTGAACTGCCCAGGCCTAGGGGAAACTGGAGGCTCGTGGTGACATTTTCTCCAGAAGGGAAGCTGTGGGCATATTCCACTTTAGAGCCCTCGCTCTGGGCCCCAACAGAGGCCTAGGGTTGAATTCTCTCCTGTTACCGGCTGGTGTTCTTAGCTGGTTCTGTAACCTTACTGATTGTTTCCTCATCTATAAAATAGGAGTATGAGCCATAGTGGCTCAGCCTGTAATCCTAGCAATTTGGGAGGCCGAAGCGGGAGAACTGTTTGAGGTCAGGAGTCTGCTACCAACCTGAACAAGAGCAAGACCTCTACAAAAAACTGAAAAATTAGCTAGGGGTGGTGGCTGGGCCTATAGTCCCAGCTATATCAGAGCCTGAGGCAGGACCATCACTTGAGCCCAGGAGTTTGAGGTTGTAGTTATAGGATGACACCACTGCACTCTAGTCTAGAGACAGAGAAAGATGCTGTCTCCAAAACAAACAAACAAACAAAAAGGAGTCTAATGCTACTTGGCAGGGTGTGAAGTAGAAACCAAAGGATGCTGCAGAGGACCCAGCAAGAACCTTGTGGCCTTGGATAGATAGATCAGTGTAATTGTAGCTGAGAAGAATCTCTGGTTCCAGCCTTTTGGCTGCACTTCCGGTCAGACCTGCCTTCCCAGGGTGACAGGATGGCCTCTTGGCCTAGAATTTGAAAGACAGAACAGACAAGGGCAAAGGCAACCCTGCAGGCAAGCGCCGGGTGTGCTGTTGGTGGCTGGCACAGTTGCTGCTTTCCCTAATGAGGACATTCCACACCACTCCTCTAAAACATCATTTCTCACACCCAAATACCTTCCCTCAGAAAACTGGAAACCACTGTTTTAATCATTAACATCTCTAAATTTCCTGCTACAGAGCAGATTTTCCATTTTGCAGATGTGAACTTCAAGGTCATAGATGGTTAAATGATGTGCGCCAGTTGATGAAAATACCTTGCTCCCTTCCACTCTCTTCCATGCGTGTTTACTGCTGTGTGTTGCGTTCTTTGTTAAGCAAAGGATAAACATGGGCCAGTTGGGGCAACCAGAGGATCAGAGGCAGTCAGTTAGAGCTTTCAAAGCTTTAGCATTGGAGCATACTGCAGGGCGTACTGTCGCCCTCAGGGCCAAAGTGAGGATAAAATACTACACCAAACAGGAAAACGGACTTGGGGGAGGCCTCTCACCCTCTACCTCTGGAATGGCGCCCGGAAGATTGGAACAAGATCTTGGCCTTGTGGGACATAGCTCTTGGGCGTTTCTGGCCAGAGAAGGAGCCTTCGGTTGTTGCACTAGGGCCCCTTTTCTCCTCAAGTCATAAACCTGCTCCAAATGCCAGGTCCAGAGAAGGGGCTGAACTTTGGGCCTGCAGCCGTCTCCCATAAGTGACGACCTACAAGTGTCGTCAGGAAGAAGTTTAAATTTGAAGGAAGAGACATTCCTTGGGATGAATAACACCCAATGGCTGTCGTACTTGTCCGTGCTGGCGCACCGCTGTCCCCAGAATGGACGCAGTGCTGTGCACATCTTGAACGCCGAGGAAATATTTGCCACCAGAAGCCAGCCCACTGGACCAGACAAGGGTCTCTGCTCACCCGTGGCTGCCCGAGCCATCTCTCCCTTCCTCCTTTTCCCTCCTGTCACCCCCATGATGTGATCCCTTCCCTAGCCTCCCCCCGCCGTCGCCTGTTTCCTTGTCACTGAGATGGTCCCTCCCTGCTCCCTGCTCCCGGCCCTGCAGCTTCCCTGGGACACGCGAGCAAGATGCCTCTGTCTGGTAATTATCAGCGCCCAATCCTCCGCCCCACAGTTCAATCCCCGCGACCTGGAGCGGTCCCTATATTCTAAAACCTTCTGTTCCCCTTACCGCTTCCCAGTGGGCCACACCCAGGGGCCCGCGGGATTTGGACCCTCTGCCTGACTGGCGCCCAAGCAGAGCCCTTATTTTCATAAATGGGCAGGCTCGCATCCTGATTGGTTTCGGTGTGTGTTCGCCCACCCTGTAATCTTGGCTCCGCCCCTAGGCCGCGGGGCTGGGGGCGGCTGGGAGTGAGGTTCCAAGAAACCTGGCATTAGCGCGGGAAGAGCAGGGCGACCGGCGGATCTCGCGTCCTAGAATTCGGGCGCTTGTTCTGGTCAATGTCCCCCTATGTTGCCACCTACTTGGCCCTAGCTTCTGCTCTGTCCTTGTTAGATGGGCCGCAGTGGACCGGTCCAGGCCGGACTCGAGGGCCTGAGACGGATCTGAAGGGATCCTAGCCTTGGGGGACCTCACCCCAGCAGTGCAGAGACGTAATTGCACAGCTGTCCCGTGCGCGGTGCGGTGCAGAGGTCTGCACCAGGTCCTTCAATAGCGGGGTAAGGGAAGGCTTCTTGGGAGTCAAGGCAGTCGAACAAAATGGGTAATGAAAGCAACCACTTGCTGTGTCTGCTTTTTTTTTTTTCATTTCATCTTCATAACAGCCCCAAGGCAGGTACTCATCTTGTAGATGACATATAAATTGTGATTCAAAGAGACGAAGTGCTCTTTCACCGTGAGCAAGTGAAAAAGTGAGGACTTGAACCTGCTCTACTGGATGCCACAGCAGAACTACATTGGCCTGGCTTGGCGTCCGTAGCACAGTGGGTTGGGCACCGGCCACATGCACCGAGGGTGGCGGGTTCGAACCCAGCCAGGCCAGCTAAACAACAATGACAACTGCAACCAAAAAATAGCTGGGCGTTGTGGTGGCTATTTGGTCCCAACTACTTGGGAGGTTGAGGCAAGAGAATCGCTTAAGCCCAGGAGCATGAGGTTGCTGTGAGCTATGATGCCAGAGCACTCTACCTAGAGCAACATAGTGAGACTCTGTCTCAAAAAAAAAAAAAAAAAAAGCCACATTGGGCAAGGGAGACAACTAGAGCAAAGGAGCCAAGGTGAGCCGAGGTGAGAAACAGTACAGAATAGGGGAAGGGGCTACAGAAACAAATATGATTACAGAAACATGATGTTTCTGCAGCACCTGGTTCCACTCAACAAAGACATGAGAGTGGAGGCTGGAGAGAACAGTGGAGCCATGAGGGCTTTGTCAGCCACAACCAGGAATTTGAACCTGGCCCTGTGGGTGGTGAGGGGCTGGCCCCTCTGCCCAGAGGTTTCACAAAGGGGAGTGTAGGAGAAGGATGCAGGCAGGAGAGGGAATGCAGAAAGCCGGGTACAGTCTACTCCAGATCTTGCTTTTCACCATATTTTTCATTATCACACATAGAAAATGATTCCTGCTGCATGGTGTACTGGATTACAAAGAAGGGAGCTGGTGGCAGCCAGCAGCAACCAAGCCAAGGATTCCAGCCAGTTTAGGCCCAACATAGCCACCCCTAGGGCTGAGGAATTCCCAGGCACATGCACCCCAGTCTCAGCATACCCAGGCTCAGATAATGACAGTGGAGAATGAAGAACAAGAGCTATTTGAGGTATGTGCAGAAGCCCAACAGGTAGCTGAGTGGGCTATGGGGTCAGACCGATTAAGTCCAACTCCTAGTTTCACCAACTCACTAGTTCTGTTCCCTTGGGTGAAAGCCCATTCCTGCATCTGTAAGACAGGGATATTAATACCATTATAGTGTTGTGAGAAAGCAAAATGAAATAATGTGCAGTGTCTGGAACGTAATAATGGATCTAACAAATGGCAATGCTGTTATTGTTGTCATATTACTTATTATTGTTATCAACAAATCTGAAGCTCAGAAAAAGAAGCAATTTCAGTAGCCATCAAGTGGGAATTGAAAACATAAGAATAAATGAGATTGATCCAAAAAGAGTGTGTGTGTGTGTATATATATATATATATATATATAAATTTTTTTTTTTTTTTTTTGAAACAGAATCTCACTTTGTCACCCTTGGTAGAGTGCTATGTCATCACAGCTCACAGCAACCTCAAACTCTTGGGCTTAAGCAATTCTCTTGCCTCAGCCTCCCAAGTAGCTGGGACTCCTAGCACCCGCCACAAGGCCTGGCTATTTTTTTTGTAGTTGTTGTTGTTCAACAGGCCTGGGCCAGGTTCTAACCTGCCATCCTCAGTGTATGTGGCTGGTGCCCTAGCTGCTGAGCTATAGGCAATGAACCAAGAGTGTATATATTGAAAAGGGAGGATGCTGAAGATGAGAAACACTGACATTGACAGGGTAAACAGAGCAAGAGGAGCCTAGGAACAAATGGCCAGAGGAGGAGGAGGAAAGCCACGAGAGCCTAGTGTCATGGAGGCCACATGTAGCAGCCAGTGGTTAGTCCTCTGCCTCACTTCCTCTTTCTTAACAGAAACCAAGGTTGCTTGGGCTCGGGTAAGCACCCTTCTCTTAGCAGTACCTCAGAGGGGGCAGGTGGAAGTCCCCCATCTCCAACCCAGGAGGTGACTCATCATCAGTAATCCCATTTCCCATGTCAGTGATTGGTTTAGGAAGGTGTATTCAGAACAGTTCTGTTCAATGTAATTTGATGAAAAATTTGCCAGGGGACTTCTAGAAAAGATCGTGATCTTATAAAGAGATGTGCATGCAAATCAAAATCACAACGAGATGTCACTTCACACTCACTAAGATGAATAGAATAAAAATGACTGAGATAGGCTCGGCACCCATCACTCAGCAATTAGGGCAATGGCCACATACACCAGGGCTGGTGGGTTCAAACCCAGCCCAAGCCTGCTTAACAAACAAACAAAACAGCCAGGCATTGGCATGGGCGCCTATAATCCCAGCTACAAGGGAGGCTGAGCACGAGAATTGCTTACGCCCAAGAGTTTGAGGTTGCTGTGAGCTGTGACACCATGACACTCTACCAAGGGCAACATAGTGAGACTTTGTCTCAAAAAATTTTATCTGAGATAACAGCAAGTATGAAAGGATGTAGAGAAATCAGAACTCCCATACACTTCTGGTGGGAATGTAAAATGGTACAGCCACTTTGACAATCTGGAAGTTTCTTCAGATTGATTACTATAGAGCTACCATATGATCCAGTAATTCCACTGTTAAGTATATACCAAGAGAAATAAAAACATATGTTCACACAGAAACTAGTACACAAATGCTTATAGCAGCATTACACACAGTAGTCAAAAAGTGGAAACAACTCATATGTTAATCAACAGACAAATGGATACATAAAATGTGGTACATCCATCCATACAAGGGAATATCATTTGGCCATAAAAGAAAGGAAGTACTGATAGGTGCTACAACATGAATGAAAGTTGAAGACATTCTGCTAAAGGAAAGAAGCCAGCAGCAAAAGATTACATGCGTTATGATTCCATTCATATGAAAGTCCAAAAGAGGGAAATCTACAGACACAGAAAGTGAACTAGTGAGGCCGGTACTGTGGCTCACACCTGTAATCTTAGTCTGGGAGGCCGGGGCAGGTGGATTACCTGAGCTCAGTAGTTCCAGAGGAGCCTGAGCAAGAGTAAGAACCCATCTCTAAAAATAGCCAGGCAAGTGTTAAGGTAGACGCCTGTACTTCCAGTTACTCAGGAGGCTGAGGAAAGAGGATCACTTGAGCCCAAGAGTTTGAGGTTGCTGTGAGCTGTGACATCACAGCACCCTACCAAGGGTAACAAAGTGAGACTCTGTCTCAAAAAACAAAAGGAAGAAAGAAAGGAAGGGAGGGAGGGAGGAAACTAGTGACTACCAAGGACTGGTGTAGGGGGGTGTGATACCTAAAGGATACAAGGTTCTTTTTTTTTTTTTTTTGAGACGGAGCCTCAAGCTATCCCCCTGGGTAGAGTGCCATGGCATCACAGCTCATAGCAACCTCCAACTCCTGGGCTCAAGCGAGTCTCCTACCTCAGCCTCCTAAGTAGCTGGGACCACAGGCACCCGCCACAACGGCCGGCCATTTTTTGGTTGCAGCTATCATTGTTGTTTGGCGGGCCAGGCTGGGGATTCGAACCCGCCACCTTGGGTGTATGTGTCTGGCGCCTTAGCCACTTGAGCCACAGGCGCCGAGCCCAAGGTTCTTCTTGAAGTGATGAAAATGAATGAATGAATGTACTATAAACCATTGAATTATACACTTTCAATGAGTAAATGGTATGGTATATGAATTATATCTAAATACAAATATTTATTAATAAAACCAGATACCCCCAAATACAGACATTTCCCAATGTTGTCATGTCTGGGTGGGATGCTCCAGACATCTTGCTGCCAGCATGAGGATGATATCCCCATAAAGAGAAAAGGGCGCCAGCCACGTACACCTAAGGTGGCGGGTTCGAATCCCCAGCCTGGCCCGCCAAACAACAACGATGGCTGCAACCAAAAAATGGCCGGGGCGTTGTGGCGGGCACCTGTGGTCTCAGCTACTTGGGAGGCGGAGGCAGGAGACTCACTTGAGTCCAGGAGTTGGAGGTTGCTATGAGCTGTGATGCCATGGCACTCTACCCAGGGGGATAGCTTGAGGCTCCATCTCAAAAAAAAAAAAAGAGAGAGAAAAGGGGCGGTGCCTGTAGCTCAGTGTAGGGTGTTATGCCCGAAATTTCCCAAGTGGCCCAAAAGAGACAGTCCGAGACAGACTCCCGATGTAAAAGGCAAGAGGTGAGTTTTATTCAGGCCCCAGGAAGCCCGGACTCTCCTGGCAAACACACCAAGGAAGAGTGTCGGCTTGGAGCCTGTGGCTCAATCGGCTAAGGCGCCAGCCACGTACACCTAAGGTGGCGGGTTCGAATCCCCAGCCCGGGCCTGCCAAACAACAATGATAGCAGCAACCAAAAAATGGCTGGGCGTTGTGGCGGGCGCCTGTGGTCCCAGCTACTTGGGAGGCTGAGGCAGGAGACTCGCTTGAGCCCAGGAGTTGGAGGTTGCTATGAGCTGTGATGCCATAGCACTCTACCCAGGGGGACAGCTTGAGGCTTTGTCTCAAAAAAAAAAAAAAGAAAAAAAATTTATCTTCCACTAAGTTTGATGCAAAAACTCAACTATGAACCTCAGTACCCTCTCAGGAAAATCACTGTACATTGAAAATTCAGACATTTACTCAGACGGAGCCGCTCTGCCACCTGCTTTCACTCACCACAGCTACGCAAGGCCAGTCCAGACAAGATCCAGTGAAAGTGGAAAGCCCAGAGCCAGGCTGCCGCTGGAGTGCCCTGCCCCCACTCAGCAGGCAACCAGGCAAGCCCCTACCATGCCACACGGCAGGGGATTAGTCATCAGTGCTCCAAAGACCATGTTCTTTTTTTTTCTTTTATTTTGAGACAAAGTCTCACTATGTCATCCTCAGTAGAGTGCCGTGGCATCACAGTTCACAGCAACTTCAAAACTCTTGGGCTTAAGCGGTTCTCTTGCCTCACCCTCCCCAGTAGCTGGGACTACGGGTACCCACCAGAACACCCAGCTACTTTTTGGCTGCAGTTGTTGTTGTCTGGCAGGCCCAGGCTGGCTTCGAACCCGCCAACCCTGGTGTATATGGATGGTGCCCTAGCCAGTGAGCTACAGGCACTGAGCCCCAGAGACCATGCCCTGGAACTGCTTTGGTCCTGGCTGCTTCCGCCTCCACCCAATTCCCAGAGAAGGCTACTTTCCTGCCCAGGTATGTCACCCTTGGCCAGATGTGCTCTCTGTAGCCAAGTGTATCTCCTCTTGCCAGGAAGTGTGTCCTCCCGGGCCAGGTTGTCTCCTCACCAGCTGGCCTGTCCCCTTGTGGACCCCGCTGGCCCCTCTGTAATGGAGGGCCTGCTGGCAGGAGCACAGGTCCTTCTCCATGGCTTTGCAGGCCCCAGGCTGAGCTCCCAGGAGCTCCAGAAACTGTCCTAGAACATTCTCCCCTCTCACAGCTTAAAACACTATTTGAAAAAAAAAAAAAAAACACCCCACAGAGTTGACAAGGAACATTCTATAGCTAAGGCTTTAGGCTGGCAAAGGGCACTGGCTGCAGGGAGGCAGCCAGAGTGCAGGCAGCCAGACCAGGGGCCAGTTCCAGATGCTCCCTCAGCTCATCTCTAACCGCCACACCAGTGGGAGGAGGTGAACAACAGCATTGCCCTCACTCAGCCTTAAAAGAATTAAACAAGGGAACACACACAGAGCCACGGGAAGGATGCCTGGGGCATTCTGACGCTGCCATCGCAGCCACTGCCAAGGCCTCATGTGCACAGACAAGAGCTGCCCTCACTGTGGCCACCTTCTGCTTCAGGGACACCTCACGTCAAATATTTATAAGGTGGTATTTTTAATTATACTCTGGCATAGGAGGAAGTTTTAGTATTAAAAACTAAATATTTAGCTTTAAATTCTGCTAGTATTAAATTCTGAGTGGCTTTAAAGAAAAAGAAACCTTGATCTATCCTGTGCTGGTTGCCAAGCAAAAGCACCTTTGTCGTGGAGAAACTTCCTCCCAAAATTCAACTCAGTATCCAGCATAAAAGCTCACCAAGCCTGATGCCTGTGCACGAGAGAAACTGCACTTTGCAGGCCTGTGGCCTCAGACCACGGAGCCGCCTTCCTCACCTGGACCCCGGGCGAGCGCTGCAGCGTGCTGGTGGGCTGCACCGTTGTCTGTGCCTGAGACACTTGCTTAATTATGGCAGTTGGGGTCACCTGCCGGGCAATGATTGGCGTCCCAGGTGCCTGAAAGACAAGGAAGAGTCATCAAAAACAAGCTACCTGTAAAAGGAACTCCCTACCCACTGGACATGAAAGTCGACTCTTAAGCACCAACTAACGAGCATGCTCAGGAAGCTCCACACACTTCCTCGCTGTTTTCCAGAAAGTCACCCTAAGTCAGAAGTTTTCTTAAGTAAGAAATCTCTTCATGTACTATAATAAAAATATTAAGATTTCTTTCAAAGAATACTGGTGTCTGGAAACCTGCCCTTGCTCTGCTGCTTGTCCTCTTGTTAACAAGCACTACAAAGGTGGGGGAGGGGGCGCGAGCAGACCCGCCCTGGGCCGAGGGCTGGCACAGCACTGTGGAAGGAAAAGCAAGATGCCCCGAGCCTGCTGAGTGAGGCTGGTCTGAAGAGGAGCCAGCGCCAATGGCAACAAGATGCCAGCACTCAAGCAAAGCCCCAGCTGCCACGTGCTACATCCACTCAGTAACTCCACAAGCCTTGAGGACACTGCTCTGTGCTGCCTCCACCTTCCTGACCAGTCTGTGGAAGCAAGACTCCTTTCTGGAGAAGCAAGTGGTCAAGATCATTTTAATCTTCACTGTGGCCACTAACCTGCCAATAGCTCAGAACATCGAGGCTGGGCCCAATGGCTCACGCCCAGGATCCCAGCACTTTGGGAGGCCGAGGCAGGAGGAACGCTTGAGCTCAGGAGTTACCAACCAGTCTGAGCAAGAGTGAGACCCTATCTCTCCAAAAAACAGAATAATGAGTGGGTCTAGTGGTGTACACTTATAGTCCCAGCTACTCAGGAGGATCACTTGAGCTCAGGGAACCAAGGGAAGGGACCAGGCTCGAGCTAGGGCAACCAACCCTAGGGCAGTTGCTCCAACCCCACACGGGTGGCCTTACCGTGCACCAGCTCTGGGAGCCGGCGCCCCCAAGTACCCTGCCTCCAATGTGACCCAGCATCCCTGGACCAGGAGCCCCCAGGTCCTCCCTCACACAGATGCACCTGGCCCCTGTGGACCTCCCCAGTAGCCTATAAGGTGGAGGTGGCCCCGGGCAGGGGGATGGGCTGCAAGTTCTGGGGCTGCCCCTTCCCAGCACACACATGCACTCACCTGTACAGTGGAGATCTGGACAGGAGGGGCGCTGGTGGGGGTGGCAGGGCGGGGAGTCATGGTGGTCTGAGGCTGGGCCTGGGCGTGGGCCTGGGCCTGCATCTGGGCCAGAGCCTGCTGAGGGATCATCAGCAGCTGCCCATTCTCGCTCCGCACGAGGACCATTCCTGGGGGCAGAGGGGCCTGGCATCAGGAAACACACCCCACTCAAAACACTGATGAAGGCCCTGGCCCTATCCGGGGAAGCTGACAGCTGTGAGAAGGATACACGTGAATTCACCAACCTCCAAACACTCTGCTATACAGATGGTGGACAGAAAGAACAGGCTGCAACAGGACTCAGAGCAGTAACCAACCTCCCCCTTAGAAGGCAAGTGGCAAGGCCACATATTAACTGCTGCCATCCACACACTACCCCACACCAGCCCAGGCATCCCACTTCTCACCAGCCAAGGGCCTGCTCTTCTCACAGGCCACAGCGGCTGGGCCACAACCATCTCTGCCCACACAAAAAAAGGTCTCCCCAGCCTGTGTCCTATGATGTGCAAAACAAACAGAAGACAGTGGCCTGCTCTATTCCTGATGAGGACACTCTCTCATGGGGTGGGCAGCGTGGTCCCCAGCTCGATCTGGGATATCCACAGAGTGGCACCCTGCTCTGTGGCAGGAGGGGCCCAGCGCCATCTGTGGCTCTTTGGCTAAATCACAAGAGAGCAAATCCTACCAGTCAGGCCTGGCGTTGGGTTCAGCTTCAAAACACAGAAACCAATTATATCAAAAACATTAGAAACAGTAAAGCAACTACATAACTTTTAAGTTTAATTTCCCATGACAGATGCAGTGAGGAGGCTACAGGAGGAAGCTGTGCACCATGGCCTCCTGCAGGTGAAGCCCAGCAAAGGTCAGCAAGAAGGAGACAGGTGACACAGGGGCACTAGCCCATCCCAAACTCCATGTCCCACACGCAACTACACCAAGGAGATGCCCAGGGGGCCCCCTGCATTGTGCAGCTGCTGCTTCCTCCCCATTAGGGGATTTTGAACGATACTCTCAAAGTGTGAGCCCTGGCTCAGCGCCTATGGTTCAAACGGCTAAGGCGCCAGCCACATACACCTGAGCTGGCGGGTTCGGATCCAGCCCGGGCCCACCAAACAACAATGATGGCTGCAACCAAAAAATAGCTGGGCATTGTGGTGGGCACCTGTAGTCCCAGCTACTTGGGAGGCGGAGGCAGGAGACTTGCTTGAGCCCAGGAGTTGGAGGTTGCTGTGAGCTGAGATGCCATGGCACTCTACTCAGGGCAACAGCTTCAGGCTCTGTCTCAAAAAAAAGTGAGCCCTGAAAACCTCCTGTTTAGTCCTCCCAGCAAGTAAACACTGGCTGCCTCCTCTGGGAGACCCAAGCCTCAGAGCAACCTCAGGCTCCAGGCTCTTTCAAAACCCATCGTGATTTCAGAAATAACACAGAAGCCTCTCTCTGGGCTAATGCCTAAAATTCTTGATCCAAATGAGCCACATTTACGTTCAATTGAGAAAATTTCCCTCCAAACATCCCTTTCAAGCTAAACCATGATGAAATCAAACAAAACCGAAAACCCAGCTGCTTCAAATGCTCTGCTGAAGTTTCCCCAAACCTGGGAGCTAGTGATTGAGCCAACAAGAGAAAGGGCCCCCAGGCTCCAGCACAGACACCAAGTCTCTGCTCAGTCCTGCAGCTGCATGCTCGCCAGGCCAGGCGGGTGCTCAGGTCAGCACAGACCACCCCCACTGGGCAGGAGCCAGTGAGAGCACCCCCCACCCTCCAAGGATCACTTAGGACAGGGACTCTGGCAGAGATGACCCCCTTTTGACACTGGGTTCTCAAATCCACCTGTCCATTCACTTCGCCCTCTGACCACTCCAAGACTGCCCTCTCCTTGAGACTGAGCAGCCCCAGCTGACTCAAGCTCATAGCACATGGCTTGCAGATGGCAAATGACAAGACCAAGTGTAGCGGCCCCTCAAGATGCAGAATCCTGCCATCAATACACCATCTATTTTTATTCTCATAAGGTTTTTTGCTTAAAAAATTACATTCAAACAAATTTAAATGAATATGTAAAAAATAAGTGTCAATGAAACAGCAATGTGATTCAAATCCTAACTAAGTAAAAATGGTATTTTGGACATCTTGAAAGAAGAAACAGATACTGTTTGCTGTGAAACATGCCCATGGTGAGGGCCAGTGCATCCATGCTGAGGGTCAGTGTGCCTGTGGTGGGGGCCAGTAAGCCTATGGTCAGGCCAAAAGCTGGGTGAGCAATCAGAAGTCCTGCCAAGAAGTGAGCACCGACTTGCAGCATCACTGACCAGTCCAGACACTTACATGGACCAGCCTCTGACATGGTGCACAGAGGGGCAAGCGAGGAAGACGGCAGGCTGGAAGTAAAGGCCCCTGAGCCGTCAGCAGCCCCTTACCGGCCAGCTCAACCAGCATGTGGCCAGGTCCTCCCTAAATTGCGCTGAAGTTTGTTTCTGACAATGACCCACTGTAAGGCATTTGGGGACCTCTTTCCCGTTGTCCCCCTGGTTACAATGTATTACAATCAGCACTTCTGAGGAAAAGCCGCTGGACATGCAGGTGACTGCCTGAGGACAGTCCACCAGCAACCACAGTGCCCTGCTTCGGTGCCAGGGCCACCAATGGATGTCAGGCACTAACTCTGGTCACAACTCACTCATTTCAAGCAGATAAAAAACTGTGCTGATCTGTTCCTGCAACCGCAAAGAAACACCACCTTGTTCAAAATGTTAACATGAAGCAACTTAAAAGGTCACAGCAAAGTAATCCACCTCGTTTCAAGGCCATCTGCAGGGGGCCATGACCAGCAGGTGCAGCAGCCCACACCCCACTTCACAGCTGGGGACCTCCTTCACAGCGGGGAAGAATGGAGCGTCTGCAGGGGGCAGGGGCAGCCTAATCCCAGCCCCATGAGCTCTTCAGGGGATGTGTCCCCTAGTTCACAGCCAAGCACAGCCAGTGTCTCCAGAGCAGGAATGAACCCTGCACTCCATCAGCTCACTGCTCCAGACAGACTCAGGTTCCCACTCAACACCCGTCTCCAGAGACCTTTCAGGACCAACACTTTCCACTTTATTTTAAACCAAGATGTGAAGCTTCTGAAGCTGCACTACAAACCCAACAGGCATCTCCGTCCTGGGCATCACTAACTGTGCCTTGTGGAAAGTGCTAACCCTGGAGGCCTAAATGTACAACCTGACATGGGGTCTGGGGCTCCCCCAACCTTCCCGAGTATCCCCAGGCCAGGGGCACAGACCACGCAGGGACCCTTAGGTTGTAATGTCAGCAAGCAGAAAAGCAGCCCTGCACCTCCGGGAGCTGACAAGGTGGCCCTCTGCAGAGTCTGTGAAGACAGGGCACGAGGTAGAGCTTCCCCTGAATGTGTGCAGAATGAGCCCACAGCTCCCAAAGCCCCACACCTGGTACCATAGCAGCCAAGGACCAGAGGGGCCAAGCCAGCACACCTAATTTGCATCTAGAAGCTTCTACTCCAAGTTCCCCAACCGTGTGGTCTTCCGCTGCTCCAAGGCTCAGGCATCTCACAGGACCCTCCCGCAGGAGCGCTGGACAGCTGCTGGCCCCAGGCTGTGGCCGCATCAGGGGAGCCCATGCAAGCACCACTAGCTAGGGCTTGACCGGTAGCCCTCGCCTCCTACACCACCAGCCCAACCCCTACCCAGGCTGGAGGGGCCTCAGGCACTGGGTGACACAAGCTAGGGCACACTGTGGCTGCCTCAGCATGAGCGTTCCTTAGGCTCCCAAAGCTCTTTGTAAACTAACAAAGGTTCCACCTTTTAAACTATTTGGGGGGAGAGAGTAGTTCATGAACCAATGGAGTTACAACTACAGAGAAGCACAGGAGTGCCCACGGGACTCTTCACACTGACCCACCTCACACCTGGGAGGCACAAACCACCAGGCAGACGCCAGGTCACTCCCAGGCCCTCAGTCCTGGGGTCTTGCTTCTTTAAGGACAGCTGAGTCATGACCTTCACTCCTGCCACCCTCCTCAGTGAGGCTGGGCCCCTGTATCCCTGGCACACTCACAAGACAGTGGTGCCAGAGCCCCGCCACAGCCGTGTGCCTCACCATCCAGGGACACCTGCTCGGCTCTGCTTCCAGCAGCCCGATTCTCTCTGTGGCTGCCACCTGCTGGGCTCTGTTGTCTGTCCATTGAGTTCTAATTTTATCCACACTTTAGAACTTCTATCTGCTTTGTTTTCAAATCTGCCCGCTCTTCATAACACACGGCTCCACTCCTGAGTCTCCAATTCCCTCCTGTGTGCCCTGCGTCAGCTCCCTGAGGAGGGCGTCTCTCCGTGTGCCTGGTAGATCAGCTCTGTCTGGGGTGCTCCTGTGTGGCCTGGCTCAAAGGCATAGTCCCCCGAAGGGTTCACCTTCACCTCTCCCAAAGTCAGGGTTTTCATCAGTGGAATCCAAGCCCAGCCCCAGCAGGACAGGCTGGGGGCCTCTCCCCTCTGTCAGTACCTTGCAGCCTCTCGAATCCAACACTCCTCCTGTGGTTCTCTGGCCAACTTGGTGTGAAAACACGTCCCAGCCCACTAGCTCCTATCCACTCCATTTCCAACTCCTGATGGTTTTATTTTCTAGGAAGTTAAACTTTTTTTTTTTTTTTTTTGAGAAAGAGTTTCACTATGTGACCCTTGGTAGAGTGCTGTGGCATCACAGCTTACAGCAACCTCAAACTCTTGGGCTCAAGCGATTCTCTTGCCTCAGCCTCCCAAGTAACTGGGACTACAGGCACCTGCCACAGCGCCCCTCTTTTCTGGTTGCAGTTGTCGTTGTTTGGCAGGGCTGGGCTGGATTTGAACCCACCAACTCCAGTGTATGTGGCTGGCACCCTAACCGCTGAGCTTCTGGCGCTGAGCCTAAACTCTTCATTTAAAACAACATTTCAAATTTCTCCAGCCTTCCAGTGTGTTTCGTACTGTCTGGTCCTGCCCCTTCTCTGTGGCCGATGGTCAAGGACCACTAGTACCTGGAGCCCAACACAAGCCAGAACACAGAACATGAACTGACAGAGATGAGAAATCCCCTTTAAAATTACAAAGAATATGCTTTATGACAGTCAAAAATTCACAGATTAGCCAGAGGATGTAGCTGAGACATTCTCCCAGAAAACACTATGGAGAGAAAAAAGAGAACTGCGAAGAAATGATGAGAAAATGTGAAGGATCAACCACAAGACCCAACAGCTGGTCAAGAGAACTCCAGGAGAGGCAGGAAGGAGAACTCACTCACAACCGCGCCAAGGACAAGGTCCCGCTCCCTTGAGGGAGCAGCCCCGCAATGTCCCGCAGAATCCACCCAGGGGCACTGGAGGTCAGCCTACCAAGCAGAAGAGGAACCCTCATCACTCCCAGGAGGGAGAAGCAGACCCTCTACCAAGGGGAACCAGCACCCCACACCCACAGCCCTCAAGCTACACGGACACAGGACAGGACACCAGTGCCTTCCAAACACACGGGACACTGGTTCTGAGGGGCCAGATGGCCTGCCTGCCCAATGAGCCCCTGCCAGGACTCTGGGAGGCCGAGATAGGAAGGATCCCTTGAGCTTGGGAGTTATAGACCAGCCTGAGCAAAGTGAGAGCCCATCTCTACTAAAAATAAAATAACCAGGCGTTACAGTGGATGGCTGTAGTCCCAGGTACTCAGAAGGCTGAGGCAGGAGGATTGCTTGAGCCTAGGAGTCTGAGGATGTTGTGAGCTATGATGCACTCTAGCCTGGGCAACGGAGTGAGACTCTGTCTCTAAATAAATAAATAAAAATAAAATCCAGTGTCTTGGATTCCTAGACACTGCCAAGGGAATGAGAGGGCAAGGTGTAGATGGCAGACTCTGTAGAAAGCACGTGTCTACTGAAGGACTCACATACAGAATAGTTACAGAATTCTCAAAGCTCAACAAGAAAATAAAAAGACCAATACAGAAAACTGGGCAACAGATCTGAACAGGTACTTCACTTCACCAAAGAGAACAGACACACGCAAATAAGGACATGAACAGACACTCAGCGTCAGCAGTCGTGAGGGAAATGCAAATCAGACCCACAGAACTACCATCGCACACCCACAATAACAGCCCAAAGAACAAAGTCCAAGTGCTCGCCATCCAGGACAGGCAGGAGCCAGAGCTCTCACACACACTCTGGGGACTCTCAGGAGTCAAGCACACCAGACCGTGGACCCAGCCACCCACTGCCCGGCATCTACCCAGACACAGCAGAGACTCGTACATGACGTCCTCCAATGGGAAACAGCCCCAAAGCACACAACAGGTGGAAAGATGAGTAATTTCTGATACAGCATATGCTGGGAAGTACACTGGGTGAACTACAGACGCACACATGATCATCTTGAGTAACCGTGCTGACTGCAGAAGCCACAAGAAGAACTGGCCCCTGCAAGTCCACTCACACCCAACTCAGAACACGCCAATCACCTGCAAGGACAGAGAGCAGGTGGGGGAGGACGTGAGGCAGTGCCCGAAACGGACATCCACCATCCTGACTGAGGGGTGGCCTCACTGGTCTGCACAATACATAATGGTGTATTGTGTGTCAATGATTTGTCAGGAAAGCTCTTCAAACACATAGACCTTAGAAAGAAAAAGATACTGCTCCAAAAATCATGGAAAACAGTTTTAATTTAACAATTTCTTCTTTCCACTATCTTTCCCCTGCAGCTGGTTGCAGGCCTTGAGAGGCACCAGGAGCCACCTGGCAGTGCACTGCCACCTCCATCCATCATGGCGCACAAAAGCACTGACTTCACACGACACAAGAATCCCAGGTCTGCTGATGGCAAAGCAGGGGTGGCATCCTCCACGCAGCCATCTCCATCTTGTTATGTATCCTGGACCACGACAGGCAGCCAAGGAAGTCCTCAGAGCAAAACTGCATGTCCATGTCTCCCAACCTAATCCATATGGACCAGCTCTTCTAAAGGCACGAGGAACAGGCCCAGGCCTGGTCCCTGGAGAGCCTGCTGTGGCCCAGAACCCTGGAGCTGCAGGTGGAAAGGCTGTGCACTGAGTGTGCCGACCCACTCACCCCAGGCTCCCTGTTTCAGCAAGAAACAGACCCAGCGGGCGCGCTCCTCCCAGGAAGGTGTCAAGGGGCCTGGACGCAGCCTCTGCGGCCCCTGCTGAAGAACCCCCGGCTCGTGGAGCCCCCAGCTCTCAAACCCTCCAGCTCACAGAGCCCCCAGCTCACAGAGCCCCTAGTTCACAGTGCCCCCGGCTCCTGGAGCCCCTAGCTCAGAGTCCCCAGCTCTCGACTGCCGCCCTGACAGTGGGTAGCCGAGCCAAATGCACCCTGCTTCTTCCCACCCTGTGTTCTCCCCTGGGCTCTGATTCTGGGGCTCACCGTTGGGCCTGCAGGCGGCCTACAAATGAGTCTGCCCACTCGCTGTTCCCTGTCATTCAGTCCAACTCCACAAATACACAGCTGCTCACCTGAGAGCTGAGTTAAATGCCAATCCATGGGGAATTCTACTAATCATTTTTTTCTTTCACTAATTCATCTGTGACTCAAAGGGAATGCTTACCCTTGAAGCCGGTACACAAGAAAGATAATCAGTAGGAAATGGCGTACGATACACAAAAAGGTGAGTCTAAAATTCACTATGCGGTTCAAGGACCATCTTTCTCCTTAAATGTGGAGAAACTGATGGCCCAAGAAAGAAACGAGGCTTGTCCCCTGCACACCCCAGAATAAAGTGACATCCAAGAAGAGCTCCCCTAGAGCCGAGCCAGAAAACCCCCCACAGGGTACTGCTGAGGGCAGAGTTCCCCCTGCATGAAACCCCCACTGGACTGTCCTCGGCCAGCCTTCAGCCTCAGCCACGTGTCCCCTTCTTCATTGCTCTCCTCTGCCCAATACACTGCCAGGCTCGAGAGATGAGCCCACTTTTCTGGCCATCTCCCTGACCACCTGTCCCGTAGCCTGGGCCTGGCCCTGCACACCTCTCCCTGTAGCCATCAGCCCCCATCACTCTGTCCCGGCCTTGTGGCCACTGCAGGACTTACTCTCAGACTCCGTCTCAGCCAGCAGCCCTTCCCCACCACACTGAGGCCACACCCACTGTCACCATGGCCCTACCAAGTCCAGCTCCTCAGGAGCCTTTAAACCCATCACTCTACCACCTTCAAGTCTAAACTACCATCACCCCTCCCCCAAGCTAAGTGCGTACAAATGAATGAATTTGAGAAAAGTTCACAAACCACGTGTGCCTGTGCTCTCCTCAGCCCATCCTGCCCCACAGTGCCTTGGAATTCCTCATCTGTCTCCCTTTCTCCCTCAGATCACAAGAACCCTGCCAGGACTGTCTCATTTATCTATCTCCAGAGCAGGATAAAATAAACTTGGCAAATAAATAATTTTTTCTTTGGTTTACAAAAAAATCATTAACTTCATCTTGACAAACATCTAAATCGGTTACAATCAACAAGTGTTTGCAAAGCACCGGCTCCTGCCCAGCACTGGCGCATGGTGGTGGCATGACAGGCGGGGCCCCACCGCCCTCCTGCAACATGCAGGGAAGAAACAACCATGCAACAGCCCCCCACCCCCCAGCCCACTCCCCTCCTGGCTGCCAGGTCACTGCCCACCACACTGTGGTGCTGGGGGCTCCTCCATGGAGCCCTGCCTGCCAGCCAGACTCTAATGTCTGAAGGGTGTTTTCCAGGCTGTAAAATCAGTCAGTTGGGTTTCTGAGCCGTCTGTCTGCTCAGCCACCTCTCCACAGCACAGGCTTCCACACAGCCCTGCTCCTGTGGCAGGGCTCACTGAAGCACTGGACAGGGGTCTGGAACCTGGGCCTGGCACTGGCTCTGGGCAGCCAGAGGTGATAATGAGGACAGACCCCACCCCATCTGCCACAGAGTCTGGCCTTCTCTCCTGCCAGGGCTTTTATGGACCCAAACATAACCCTCCAAAACGACAGCACCTTAAATTCTCTTTAGGTATAAGTTAACTTTAAATTGCTAGGATTTAAGAAATTCTAGTTGACTCTTGAACAACATAGGTTTGAACTTTGAGGGTCCACTTACATGTGTTTTTTGCCCCCAACCAAATGCAGATTAAAAATACAGTATTCTGGCTCGGTGCCTGTGGCTCAATCAGCTAGGGCGCCAGCCACATACACCTAAGGTGGTGGGTTCGAATCCCCAGCCCGGGCCGCCAAACAACAATGACGGCTGCAACCAAAAAATGGCCGGGCGTTGTGTCGGGCGCCTGTGGTCCCAGCTACTTGGGAGGCGGAGGCAGGAGACTCGCTTGAGCCCAGGAGTTGGAGGTTGCTGTGATCTGTGATGCCATGGCACTCTACCCAGAGGGATAGCTTGAGGCTCCGTCTCAAAAAAAAAAAAAGGAAAAAATACAGTATTCTCAGGAGAGGAAATGTGAGTATAGAGAGGGCCGACCTTTCACATACACGTACCACAGGAACCCCAACATGTACCCAGGGACACCTCATAATCATTTGGCATTATTCCTCTAATAAGCTGCTGATGTGTGGACACGTCTACGTGGGCACAGTGGATATGCATGCATGTGTGCAAATCTTGCTAAGGTCATGCTGGCAGAACAGGGGTGCAAGTGGAAGTCTGTCTGTCAGCAACCAAGAACTCTGGAAGCCAGAGTACCCAGCAAAATCTCTCCACAGTAAGCTCAAGACATTGAAGCCATAAAGCACGTCACCTAAGCCTCCATGGTATTCAACAGAGGCAGGAGCATGGAGGCCACAAACACCAACCCCTGTGTCAGCTACGGATTAGAATGAGCTGTGAGCCAGGTACGGCAGCTCACGCCTTAATCTCAGCACTCTGGGAGGTGGAGCCAACTGGATTGCTTGAGCTCACAAGTTCAAAACCAGCCTGAGCAGGAGCCAGATTCTGTCTCTAAAAACAGCTGGGCATTGTGGTAGGTTCCTGTAGTCTCAGCTACTTGGGAGGCTAAGGAAAAAGGATCACTTGAGCCCAAGAATTGAGGTTGCTGTGAGCTATGATGCCACAGCACTCTACCCAGGGTGACCGAGTGGGACGCACACACTCTCTCTCTCTCTCAAAAAAAAAAAAAAAAAAACTATTCGCTTTGCTTAAAACTGCTGGGAACTGGAGGACCCAGGGAAGGAATATGTAAGTGATACTACTAATATTTTCTTAGAGGCAGGGATTACTTTGTTATCCAGAAATGCAAATTTAGATAAAGTGATCTTGGCTTGTGGGAGCCAGAGAGGTAACAAGGTGAAGAGGTTCAATCCTGGTCAAAGGACGCAGAGAGCCCAGCGCCGGGTGCGCAGACACCACACTCTCCACCTCTCAGCCCTGAACCCAGGCGCCGCCATGTGTTTTGGGGGTGGGGTAAAGAGAAAAGATGCACTCTCGGTCTCCAGGAGTGACCGTTTAGGAAAGAACACTAATGCTGCCAACAGGTGGTACCAACAGTGGCCAGGGGCCAACCCTGCGGCTGGACAGAAGGGAAGACCAGCATGCCGTGAGCAGTCACAGGAAAGGTGCCCACGTGGGCTCCAGGAGCAGTCAGGCGAGCCCGCAGTGGACCAGGGCCCCAAGAGAGGTCTGGGGCCACATGAGCAAGGAGAAGCTACAGAAGGGCGGGTGGAGGCCTCTGTGCCAGGCCACAGAGAGTCAAGGAGCGTGAGCCCCAGGGAGCTAGACACTGCGCCTCCTCGGGCAGGTCAGAGCCGGCGACACTCGAGACACCATGAGCACCCCCGACACCATGTCACCCAAAGTTAGAGACTGAAACTTTGCCACATAGAAGGATAAAACTAATACAGATCTGCTTCCATGTGTAGAAAGATAATTTAAAACAGCCCTAAAATGTTAAAATGATTTTCCAGCCATCGAATAACGGCAGGCAGTAAGGTTTCCTCTGGCCTAGCAGTGTCCATTCCAGCTTTTTCTGAACCCATGAACTGCAGTATCTGGACACTTATCTTGGACCAGCCCTGACTCCAGAGTACACATGAGGGCAGGCTGGAGAACTGGAGGAGGCTGTCCTTACTTTATACACTTAAATATAGGCTAAAATTTGCAAGAAGCATGCTTAGAGTTAGCAATTTTTTTTTTTTTTAAGAGACAGAGTCTCACTTTATTGCCCTGGGTAGAGTGTTGTGGCATCACAGCTCACAACAACCTCCAACTCCTGGGCTTAGGCGATTCTCTTGCCTCAGCCTCCCAAGTAGCTGGGACTGCAGGTGCCCGCCACAATGCCTGGCTATTTTTTTGTTACAGTTTGGCTGGGGCTGGGTTTGAACCCACCACCCTGGGTACATGGGACCTGCGCCCCACTCACTGAGCCACAAGTGCTGCCCTAGAATAACAATTTTTGAAAAAAGAATTTTTCCCCCAAAATTCCCCTAAGTTGCCAGTAACCATAATTGTCTTATCTACTTTAACAAGAAGTGGCTTACGCCTGCAGACCAGTGACCCAGAAGGCTGAGGTGGGAGGATCTCTCAGGCCAGGAGCTTGAGGTCAGCCAGTGCAACACAGCAAGACACCATTTTAAGTTAAAAAAAAAAAAAAAAGACTAAATAAAAACTGGCCATTTTGAATCTGGTGATTCACAAAAGCCACAAAGGGCCAAACAGCAAAGATGCCCCACCTCACGGAGAAGGCCTGACTCTCGGTCCTCTACAGCCCTGCCCAGGGACTGTCCCTTACTTTTCGGTCTGCACATCACCTGCCCAGTTTCACCTGAGCTTCCAGAAGGCCCGTCTCTATCTGGACAAGGCGCAGCAAACTGAAGCGACTCACCGTCACCTCCAGCAGTTTCCTTCACAGAGGTGGTGCAGCGCTTGTTGCAGACAGCTTACCCACCTGCCATCACGTCTACCTTCAGGAAACCTTCCCTTACTCACATCCTCAACTTTTCAGCAGCCAACACTGGTTTCTAATGTTCTCCCATGTTAAAAATCTGTGAAATCCATGTGGCTTCCCTGTGTCTTTCTGGGAGCCTGGATCCAAAGCCACAGGCTAAGACCACTCGAGGCTGACTGTCCACACCCTCATCCCCCCATTGCCACCAGCCTCAAAGCCCAGAGTTTGCAGAGTCAGGACAGCCCTGCTCAGGCCACCTTTCACCAGGAAGGGTGAGTACACCAGCTAGGCCCAAGGTACTCCCTCTCAAAATATAGTATATTTAATAGAGAACTTTTAATTTTGCACTCTCTTTTTTTTTTTAGACAGAGTCTCACTTTGTCACCCTAGGTAGAGTGCCCTGGCATCACAGCTTATGGCAACCTCAAATTCTTGGGCTCAAGGGATCCACTTGCCCCAGCCTCCCAAGTAGCTAAGACTCCAGCCACCTGCTACTACACCTGGCTAGTTTTTAAACATAGGAACTCGCCCTTGCTTAGGCTGGTCTTGAACTCCTAAGCTCCAGCAATCCACCTGGCTAAGCTTCCCATAGTGCTGAGATTACAGGTGTGAACCACCATGCCTGACCCTCTCTTTTTTTTAAACAGAGTCTCACTCCATCACCCCTGGTAGAGTGCCACAGTGTCATCATAGCTCACAGCAACCTCAGACTCCTAGGTTCAAGTGATCCTCTTACTTCTGTCTCCCAAGTAGCTGGAACTACAGGTGCACGCCACAACACCCAGCTATTTTTGGGGTGTAGTTCTCATTGTTTGGCAGGGCCAAGTTGGGCTTGAACCCACCAGCTCCTATGTATGTGGCTGGCGCCCTAGCTGATGAGCTACAGGCACTGAGCCAGAAGTTCCAGGCTTTTATCATGATCAGTAGGCAAAGAGAAAAGACCTCTCCTTACCAGAGTCACCACGCGCCAGAGAAAAGATCTCTCCTTACCAGAGTCACCACGCGCCACTGCTGCGCACCCGGTTCCCACTTTACTTCCTTCCCGAAGCCAGCAGCACCCAGCTCATGGGGAGACTGTCTTCTAGTAATTGAAGACTTAACATATCTGGGTACACTTCACCTGCCACCTTACAGAGAAACAGCGAGTGAGGTCACCCTTTGGATGGTGTGCCCATGTCAGCTCCAGGGCTAGTCCTCTGCTATGAGCAGCCAGCTCTGCTTCTCTGAAGGGACAAGGCCCTAAGATCCTCCCGCTCACAGCACAAAGACTTCTCTGACCTACAACCTGCAACAAACACCTCTCCCCTTGCACGTTAGCTGTTTTCTAAGGTGGCTTTATCCAAAGGGGATGGTGAAAGGTGGGAGAGCTGGGGGTATCAGTGTCTGGCCAGCTGCAGAGGACAGGGCTGAGAACGGGCTTCCAGAAACCAGGCTCTCGGCACATGAAACCACATCTCACACGAACCCCATCATTCCACTTGTTTTCAAAATGTTTTAAATGTTTTCTGACCTATGCAGGACCTCAGAAAATCTGCAGTCAACTGGCAGATGGCATGCCCCTTAAATAATGTCCATCAAAACTTCACTTCTCCAGAACTCAGCTGCTGGGCAGCCAGCCTCACATCAGGACCCGGGGGAGGTGGCAAGGCAAGGGCCTGGGCAGCTGGAATGCTCAGCAAGCCATCAGCCAGCACACACTGAGCCCTCAGGACTGTGGGCACCACCCCAAACCAGAGCACACAGGCACTG
The DNA here is from genome assembly GCA_963574575.1 of Galagoides demidoff. Classification (NCBI taxonomy): domain Eukaryota; kingdom Metazoa; phylum Chordata; class Mammalia; order Primates; family Galagidae; genus Galagoides; species Galagoides demidoff. The sequence goes on along the minus strand of CAUYQV010043912.1, from coordinate 14,743 downwards.
GTGCTCCAGAGACTATGCAGCTGATCGGTCCACATGATGGATCAGTCTTGATCAATGCTGGGAAGAAGAGGCACTCAGCCCTCTAAGAGCCAGCAAGGGAACCTTCCTGACCACATGCCAGGGTCCAGACTGGCCTCCCCAAGGAAGCAGTGTGGAAGGGACACAGGAGCAAAAAGTCTAAGCGCTGCCCTGTGGACTAAGAGGCAGATGGCGAGGACAGCAGCAAAGACATACCAAGGGTGATGGGGAGGGCTGAGGGCACCTACAGGAGCAGGGCAGGCCGTGAGGGACTGGGAAGCATCATGGCCTCCGCGTCCAGCAGGCAGCTATGGTGCTTTCCATAACGCAAGCCAAGGGAGTGGCCTACCGAGACAGGGGTACCGGAGAGGCCAGGACAAGGGAAAGGGAGGGGAGGACAAGGAGGCACTGCTGGGTTTTCAATAATGCGAAGGCATTTGATAAACCAACATCCATTCACAAGTCAACAAATACCACACACATACACACAAAAACACTTCAAAAATGTTTAGGAAAAAATTAGAAATAGTAAGGAACTTCCTTACCTTGAAAGAAATCTCTGAAAACTACTACAAATAGTAGTAGTTTTGTACTAGTCCAAAATCTGCTACAACTTTGATGCTAAGTGGTGAGAGGCATTTTCTTTAAAATCAGAAACAACTAAAGACAGCCGGCCATCATCACGGCCACCTGACACCAACCAACCAGGGACAGACAGGGATGCGGGCACAGGACTTGAATGAAATGAAATTGCTATTAATTGCATATAATAGGTTCTCTACATATTACACGTTTCTTTTGTTGGTTTTTGGGGTTTTTTTGTTTGTTTGTTTTTTTGAGAGAGTCTCACTTGGTCACCCTGGCATCATCTTAGTTCACAGCAACTTCAAACTCTTGGGCTCAAGCGATCCTCTTGCCTCAGCCTCCCAAGTAGCTGGGACTACAGGCACCTACCACAACACTCAGCTATTTTTTAGGGATGACATCTGACTGTGGCTTAAGTTGGTCTCAAACTGTCAAGCTCAGGCAATCCACATGCCTCAGCCTCCCAGAGTGCTGAGATTATAGGTGTGAGCCACGGTACCTGGCCCCCACAAACACATTTTTAATGGAAGAGTTTGATTCAGAGTGCTAGAATAAAATCAACATCCAAAATTCAACTGTGATTCAACACACTGTCAATAAAAAATCAGAAAAAGCGATGAAAAAAATGCCATTTACAATACCACAATGAGCTGAGAGTGCCCCAGGATGGAGCTACCAGAGTGTGTGCAAGGCGTCTATGGGAAAAACATAAAACATTCGTACAGACACACTGTGACCAAGAGACGCTAGGCAAAGCTGAACACAGGGATGTGCCATGTTCACAGACAGGGATACACAATGCCACAGAAGTCACTTCTCCCAAAATTGACCCATTGATTAATACGATTCCCATCTAAATACCCTGCAGGGACTTTCATGGGCCTCGGGGGCTGACTCTAAAATTTATAAGCAAGATCAAAATACCAAGAGTAGCACAGACAATTCCAAGTACAACTCCTGGTAGGCCCCAACAGGACAAACAAGCAAGAGACAAGGACTGAGAGCCAGAGGCAGAGCCTGCATGGTGCCCCCAGGCCTGAAACGTTACAGGGGGGCGTGCAGACCACAGGTTGTGAAAGGGGCGCTCAGGTAAGTAATGCCAGGTCACCTGTGTATCCAAACAGGAGAAAAATGAAAAGGAAAGCCTAGGTGGCTCAGGCCTGTAATCCTAGCACTCTGGGAGGCCAAGGCAGGTAGATAGCTTCAGCTCACAGGTTCAAGACCAGCCTGAGCAAAAAGCAAAACCCTGTCTCTACTAAAAATAGAAAAACTGAGGCAAGAGGATCGCTTGAGCCTACAAGTTGGAGGTTGCTGTGAGGTATGGCACCACAGCACTCTACTCACGGCGACAGCTTGAGACTCTGTCTCAAAAACACACAAAAAAAACTTCCAGATGAAGCAAAAACTAACTTTTAGAATAAAATACAGAAAAATATCCCCATGACCTGGAGGTTACAAATAACTTCTTAAAGATAACTTGACAGGTATTTACCATTTAAAAAAAAGAAGAAGAAGAAATTCAGCTGCATTAAAACCAAGACCTTTTATCCATCAGAAGACATCAGAGGGCGGCACCTGTGGCTCAGAGTAGGGCGTCGGCCCCATAAGCTGGAGGTAGCAGGTTCAAACCCAGCCCTGGCCAAAAACTGCAAAAAAATAAAATGTTTCTTAAAAAATTAAATATTAAATACCTGGGCATTGTGGTGGGCACCTGTAGTCCCAGCTACTTGGGAGGCTGAGGCAAGAGAATATCTTAAGCCCAAGTGTTTGAGGTTGCTATGATGCCACAGCACTCTACCAAGGGTGACAGCTTGAGACTCTGTCTCAAAAAATAAATAAATAAATATTGATTCGCCTAATCCAGCAGTCCCATGCCTAGCTACCTACTCAGAAGAAAGAAAAACTTATCTCTGTACAGAGGTGTACAAGAAATGCTCACAGAGGCTCTGCATACAGTAGTCAAAGCTGGGAACAGCCCAGTGTCCATCAGCCGATTAGATGAGCTGTGGCCGCATACAATGGGACACTGCCCCACAACAGAAGAACCCATGAGGACACACAGCAACCTGGATAAAACTCACAAGTCTGCTGCTGAGCGAGAGGCCAGACAGAAAGGGACCAGGATACGATTTAATTTATACAGATTCTAGGAAGGCAGAATCACAGGGACAGAAGCAACTCAGCAGCTGACGCGGGTTGGATGCGGATGGGTAGGGCTCACTACCCAGGCACCCGCAGGGTTTGCTCAGGCTGGGGAAATAATTCTGTATCTGGACTACAGTAGTGGTGACTGGACTGTGTTCACTTACTCAAAGAATGCTACTTTAAAGGTATATCTTCTTGTACATAAACTATGCCTCAACAAATGGGATTTTAAAAAATGAACTCTGGGAGGCCGAGGTGGGTGGGTCACTTGAGCTCAGGAGTTCAAGACCAGTCTAAGCAAGAGGAAGACCCATATCTACCAGAAGTAGAAAAACTACCCAGGCATGTGGCAGGCAAGAAGATTGCTCAAGCCCAAGACATTAAGGTTGCTGTGAGCTATGACACCATGGCACTCTACCCAGGGTGACAAAGTGAGACCTGCCTCAATTAAACTGATTAGTTGGCTTGGCGCCTATAGCTCAGTGGCTAGGGCACCAGCCACATACACCAGAGCTGGAGGGTTCAAATCCAAGCAGGGTCAACTACAACCAAAAAAGACCCAGGTGTTGTGGTGGGCAGCAGTACCTACTTGGGAGGCCGAGGCAAGAAAATCGCTCAAACCCAAGAGTTTGAGGTTGCTGTGAGCTGTGACACCAGGGCACTCTACCAAGGGCAACATAGTGAGACTGTATCTCAAAAATAAATAAATAAATTGGTTAACTAACTAAACACAATGAGGGGACAGGCAGAATGGTTCATGCCTACAGTCCCAGCACTGTGGAAGGCCAAAGCAGGAGGATCACCTGGGGACAGGCATTGAAGGCTGCAGTGAGCTATGACAGCACCACTGCACTCCAGCCTGGACAACACAGCAAGATCCCATCTCTTTTTTAAAAAATGGGTTGGTGCCTGTAGCTCAGTAGGTAGGGTGCCAGCCACATACACCGAGGGTGGTGGGTTCGAGCCCAGCCTGGGCCTGCTAAACAACAATGACAACTACAACCAAAATATAGCTGGGCCTTGTAGCGGGCGCCTGTAGTCCCAGCTACTTGGGAGGCTGAGGCAAAAGAATTGCTTAAGCCCAAGAGTTTGAAATTGCTATGAGCTATGACACCACAGCACTCTACCAGGGTGACATAGTGAGACTTTCTCAAAAAAAAAAAAAAAAAAAGATGATGGGCAGTGCCCGTAGCTCAGTGGTTATGGCACCAGCCACATACACCAAGGCTAGCAGGTTCAAACCCAGCCCAGGCCAGCTAAAATGACAACAACTGTAACAAAAAAATAGCCAGGCATTGTGATGGGCACCTGTAGTCCCACCTACTTGGGAGGCTACAGCAAAAGAATCACTTGAGCCCAAGAGTTTGAGGTTGCTGTGAGCTGTGACGCCACAGCACTCTACTAGGGACAACAAAGTGAAACTCTGTCTCAAAAAGAAAAAAAAAAAAACATGAGATACCACTACTCACACATTAGAATGGCCAAAATTAAAAAGCCTGACTACACCCAGTGATGGAGAGACCCCTCGGCAGCAGGAGCTCATGTGTGGCACTTAAGGGCACATGAGCACAGCCTCTCCCTCGGGGAACAGCATGGCAGCTGCAGACAAGATCAAGCACACGCCTCATGTGAACCTCGGCAATCCCACTCCCAACAGTCACCCAAAAGAAAAGAATGTCCATACACGCATTCAAAGACCCGAACACAAATGTTCACAGAATCTCCACTCATAACAGCCAAAAACTGGATGGAACCCAAATACGTGTCAACCAGCAAACGGAGGGTATGTCCAAACATGAAGAGCTTCCAGCATAAAGTCAGAAACTCCCGCAGCAAGTGGACAGATCTCAGACACCATGATGAGAAGCCAGACGTGTGGGGCACACGGCTCGGCCTCCACTCGAGGGAGTTTCAGAAAGGGAGGCCCCACTGACAGGACAGCCAGAGCACGTCTGTCTGCAAACTGGGGGCCAAATGAAGTGTTCTGGCTGGTGATGGTGATAGCGGCAGACACAGTGTGCCCATTTTAAATGGATGCATTGTTATATATAAACTGCCCCCCAAAAGAAATGTTTCTTTTAACCCACAGTAAGGAAAGCCCCACACCCTCAGTCACCACGGGCAGTCACACACAAGAGAGGTCCCACAAAGGCCAGAAGTTCCTGTCCCCTGGTGACGTCACTGCAGGAGACACCCGATCTATTACAACGTCACTCATGCAAGCACATCCGCACCCATGACTGGGGACAGTCGTTAGCCTGATGAAGGCATCACACAGCTGTGTCACTGGTTCGTGTATATACTACATTATCTACTGTTGTTTTAGAGTATGTTATTTCTAATTATTTAAAAAAAATTAACAGCCTCAGGCAGGTATCTCGAGAAGCATCCAGAAGGCAGTGTGATCACGGGAGGTGACAGCATGTTACTCCCCCCAAAGACCTTCCAGCGGGACCAGATGTGAAGGTGGGGACAATGCTGCTGACAGCCCCAACCTGTGCAGGCCTAGGGGTATGCACGTGTATGTGCATGTCTTAATTTTTAGCAAAAAAATTGAAACTACAAAGAAATCAGAAATACAAAAAAGTTTACAGAAAAACGATATAAAGAAAATACTTGGTACAGCTATACACAGAACCACATGTTCGAGTTTTAAGGTAAGTATTTATAAGAGTCAGAAAGTTAAAAAAAATTAAATTGAAAGGGTTAGGAAGTAAAAAAGGCTAAACTTACTACTGAAGAAAGGAAAATATACAGACACAGTGTAGCCTGAGCGACACCCAGGCCTCCCATCAACACCCACCCACAGCCACTCCCAGACCCGCAGGTGCCGTGCCCAGTGTGAGCCCCGCGCAGGGGGGCCACCTTCTACCATCCACACTGGGCTGTCACTGCACCTTTCTGTGTTCAGATGCGAGAGTGCATGGCACTGTGTGACGACTGCTGCAGCGGCAGCATTCAGACAGGGAAGCCACTCCATGTATAACCCCAAGGCCAGAGTCACGGGACGTGGCTCTTAGAACACAACCTTGTGGCTGGTGACGCGTGACTGCGCTTGGCTCACACTCAATTCCGGGGAGTATTTCCAAGTCCACATAGGGCCTGGGCAGCAGGCCGTCACCACACAGCCTCTGTGTCTCCCTGATGCCGGGACCACCCACCCAGGCTCCCTGCAAGGCCTTCCCACCCCCACTCCGGTCCACTCGGTCCACTCTTCCCAGGCGGGGCTAACAAAGGCTCATATGCTTTCAACCTTGGCAGAGAAAAATGAAATGTATTTTTGAACTTTTTCCTTTCGATTTTTTTTTTAAGTTTTAGTGCATAAATTACGCAGAAAAGACACTATTCAAAGTAATTTCTTCTCTGAGTGTACTCAATGTAAAAGTTTGTTTTTCAATTAAAATAAAATGCCATCAGGGGCGGCTCCTGTGGCTCAGTGGGTAGGGTGCCAGCCCCATATACCGAGGGTGGCAGGTTCAAACAAGGCCCAGGCCAAACTACAATACCAACAACAAAAAAATAGCCGGGCGTGTGGCAGGCGCCTGTAGTCCCAGCTACTCAGGAGGCTGAGGCAAGAGAATCGCCTAAGCCCAGGAGTTGGGGGTTTGCTGTGAGCTGTGATGCCATGGTACTCTACTGAGGGTGACAAAATGAGACTCTGTCTCTTAAAAAAAAATGCTATCAGATGATGATCTCCAGGTTATATTAAGAAAAAAAGTAAAAATTAGTGCATATGCTACCCTCTGGTCTAAGAGGGAAAATAATATGCTCACGTGTGTTTGCTGATTTTTACAAAAGACACGCTGAAAGGATGGCCTAGAAACTAATAAAAACAGCAAGAAAAAACCATCCCCGGGGAGCAGGGAGAGAGATGGAGAGAAGGAACAGAGAAGAAAGTTCTAAAAAGCTCTGCTTTCAAACCATGTAAATGTTTTACACGCTCAAAATATAAAATTAAACAAAAAAAAGAAACTAACATTAAAAACAAAACAAATGAAACTAAATTGTATATCAAACTGGTAACATGACTACACACAGAAAAACAATTATTTCAAGGGAGTTTTGAACCCAGCCCTGACTGAACCTCTTTGTAAGAAAGACTCCAAAGACACAGAGCTGCGGGGCGACTTCCAGCTTCACGCTCCGATTACTGACAGAGTTCTCTCTACATCAAGCATAGGGCCAGACAAGCAAGCAGGTAAGTGTGTTTGCTATCAGGATTCAAGAGAAGAGACGCAAATGTGATTTCAAGAATCGACTGGGGGGCATGCTAGGTTAAAAACTTGGATGGGAAATACCAAATAAGCTCTCTTCACCAACAAAACCCAGACATGGTGACATTGCAGGGAGACTAGCACCTCCAGCATCAGCATCTCATGAGTCCATTTCCCTCTAAACACCATCCAAGGCTCTTTGGGGAAAAGTCTGATTTGGGGGCCTGGGATAGAGGAGTACAGGGTGAGGCTGACACCTTGGGTGCTAAACAGGACCAAGCGAAGGGCGTGAGGCTGGCTGGGAGGCCACAGCCCCCGGGACCAGGCACACGGCTGCCCTGGGCAGGGAGTGGTCGGAGACCCCAGCATGTCAGTCCACAGTGCAAGAAAAGTGGACAACTCAGGGGGCTACACAAAAATTAACCCCACACAGATCAGACTATAAGGAAAACAGAACTCAGAGGTTGAGATGAAAATACAGGTACTCTATGTAATCTCAGACAGGGAGAGACCGTGTCACCACATATGTAAGGAAAGACACGAAACCACACCGTGACAATGGAATCCCATCATGACATTCCCATGCTCACAACAGTGACAACGGCCCCTGCCTGCCACACCGTCTGGAATGGTGTCCCTCCCAGGAAACGCCTCCCTGCCCACCCCCGCTGCCCTTTGCCCTGACCTGGTTCCTGACTTCTGTGGGGGCGGTCAGGCATTAGGGGGTACACTGGTTTTTGTTTAAGCTCCTCAGCCACAGAGCCCCTGTCATCGGTGCAGGGCGCTCAGCCGTCACACAGCCAGCACAGTGAGCCGTGTGGGAGGCCTGAATGAATGCTAACCAGGCAACAAGACGCTAAAGGACCCGGGAAGTTTTAAAATCAGGAACAAGGAGTCAGAGGGTCTCAGTTCTGCAATTCTCTCCTGGAGACAGGAGTACAGATTAGCACAAGTTTCTTTTCCACACGTTTTTGTCTTTATCAGATTTCCCAGGATAAGCAGGTATCAGTTACTCAGAAAGAAAATAACTATTTAAAAGCCAGACGTTATCTTCATTGTTTGTAAGTACAGGGTTGCCCCTGCAAGAGTGCACCTAAGGCGAACTCCGGTGGACCTGTGGACTCCAGCACATTAGACAGAGGCTCCTAACCTAGACAGGGGGAGATGGACGGGCTCCAGGGGCACACAGGCCAGACATGCACCTGCCCCTGCATATGCCCTATGGGAGTGGTAATAACCTCTTTTTTACAGATACAATTAGTTAAGTTCTCCTTCCTCCCATGCAAAGATTTCCAAATGCTCTCTATTTTAAAAATAAGAAAAGTGAAGTTACAACATCACACCTAGCAGGCAATTCGTCAAACTATTTCAAACAAGCCCACTGAGGCCAGTTCCAGCCTCCTGCTCCTCCTCTTCAGCGTCCTGCCCCAGCACACGGCAGAGAACACAGACCACACCCCGGTACCACCACCTCATGCGACACCAAGATACAAGAAAAAGATGCTGTCAACTTTTTTGCACAGCTTTAACGAAACGCAATTCACAAAAAATAAAATTCACCCAAGTGTGCACTCTGATGAGTTTAGACAAACGTACACAGTCGTGTGGCCACTGCCACAATCAAGATTTAAAACATTTCCATGCACATGAAAAGGCCCCCGATGCTGTGCTGTAATCACCCTGGTCTAGGCAGCTGCTGTTGTCAGAGTTTAGCTTTTACTAGCATTTCCTGTGAGTGGAATCTATAATACGTGGTCCTTATTGCCTGGCTTCTTTCCCGGGGCAGAATATTCTTCAGACTCACCCACGTGGCATCCCTGTGTGCTGCTGAGCAGTGGCCACTACACGAACACACCCACTGCACTTCACCATTCTCCACATGAGGGGTGTTCAGGACACTTCCAAATAGGGGACACTGGAAATAAAGCTGATGCAAACGCCCGGCCAAGTCCCGGGCAGCCTCGCTCTCATTTCTCCTGGGGCAGAACTACTGACTTGTTAAATAAACGTTTTAACTTTTTGTGTTTATTCCCCTAACTGCCCGTCCCCTTCAGCAGTGCTGAGGGTCACAAGACCTGCACATCCAGTGACACCCAGGATGTCAACCGGTTTAATTCCAGCAGTTTTAAGTGGAGTGTTATCAGCTATAGTAGCCCACTGGGGCTTTACTTTACACTTCTCTGAAGCCCACTGATGTGAGCACCATCCCATGTGCTTCCCAGTCATTCGTGTGCCCCTCTGTGTGTCTGTTCAAATCTTTTGTCATCTTCTGAGTGAGTTGCAAGACCCCTTGTGTATGCTGAATACAAGTCCTTTGTTAAATACAAATCTTCTCCCCCAGTCCAGCCCATGCCTTGCCTTTCATTTTAACAACGTCAACTAGCAAAAGTTTCTTTTAATTTTGAAATCCAACTTATCAATTTTTTCTTCTATGGTTTAATGCTATTTGTGTTATAGGAAATCTCTTCCTAACCAAAGTCATAAAGAACAGCACCATGAGGCTGGGCACTGTAATCCCAGCACTCTGGGATTCTGGGTTGGGCAAATGCCTGAAGCTCAGAGGAGTTCGAGACCAGCCTGAGCAAGAGTGAATGAGACCCATCTCTACTAAAAATAGAAAAACTAGCCAGGCATTGTAGTGAGCACCTGTAGTCCTAGGTACTCAGGAGTCTGACGCAAGAGGATCACTGGAACCCAGAACCCAGGATTTGAGGTTGATGTGAGCCACAGCACTCTACCCTGGGTGATAGAGGGAAACTCTTGTCTCAAAAAAAAAAGACACCATTATAGTCTCACCAGTCTGCTCCTCTATAATGCTTTCTAGAACGGCAACTTAAACAGCATTTGCAGCCCCAAAGCCAACCAGGCTCCCTGCTCATCCCAAGGGGCCACTCTACCCAGATGCAATGAAGCCCCTGATACGCCAGCCTTCTAGAAACAAAACCTTTCTCTGTAATGGGCACACCAGGGTCTGACTGAGCAGGCACTAAGAGTACCCGCAGAAGCAGCACAGCTAGTGAGACCTCACCTCACATGCCAGGGGACACGGAAAGTCCCACCAAGTTCCTTCACAACATTCTTCCCTCCAAAATGAGGGCCCCACATGTGGAAGGACGTCTTCTGCTGTGAAGAAACGTGCATGGCAGATAGAAGGAAGCCTAACCACAGGCAGAGCAGAATGTGCCGTGAATACTTGGTCTAAGAGCACTAGGGGAACCATCTATTTCAAATAACTTGGCAGAAAAGGGGTGAAAGCAGACAGAAGGGACACTGCCCCGGGTGCGGGGGGCACCTGCCGTCCCCTCTGCTGTGAAGGTGGCCCGTACCATCAAGCCCCCACAGGATCTATCTGCTTCAGAACTCCCGGGCTTTGCTGCAGGAAAAGTTGCCCCTGGCTTCCGTGTGAAAACCCGATAGGGTATAAACGTGCGCTATCAAGTTTCAATCATACCAAAAAGGGCACAATCACGGGATCTAGATGGAGCCAGAGGTCTATTTTTATGAACACCAGCACCAGGAGTTCCTCCCCAGCACACTCAAACTCGGGGGCTGCCCGGCTAACTGGCATCTGACTCATAGGGGACTTTGTCCCAGGAGCCCCCATAGCAAAGGGTGCCCCACACGCCTTCCTCCCGGGCCCACTTCTCTGGTCTCCACACTCTCACTGGGCCACCCCTTCCCCAAAGTGACTGGCATGTCACCCACTGTCCCACTACCAGAAGCCCCTACCTGGGGAGGGCACCTTCCTAATGCAAGTCATTTGCAGAAATCTAACACCCATGTTCATGAACACCCTTAGAGCCCCAGGGTGGGGTGCTGAGCCAGTCCCCGCAGGCAGTGGCAGCCAGCAGGCTGTGGGGGCACCTGCTGCTTGGTTACTGAAACCTAGACAAGAGAGTGGGGTGCCTTTGGGGTTCTGCTGTACCATGAACGATGTTCTTCACTGGACTTGCACTTGGCACAAGAGACTCGTAAGGACAACCTGGATAGGCCCACACCAAGCTCTCCCTGGACACACTAGGAGCACAAGGAACTGCCTGCAACAGCAAAGTGAGGGACACCTGGGCCCTTCAGAGCTCAGCTCAGCCAGAACAGCGACAGCCAGAGCCACCTGCAGTGCCTGAGCTGAACTCTCCCTCCCTCTAGTTCTGTGGCTGTTAAGAGTTCCTGGCTGGGCCCCTTCCCCCTGCACCAAGGTAGGGGCGGGGGCTTCTCTGCTCCCGTCAGAGGCTCACACTCATGCAGCAGCCTTCTGGGCCAACTTGGGGCTATGCCTCCATGCAACCCACCCACCTTCTGACCCTGGGCCACAGTGCTGCCTGCTTCCCCTACCTGTGCCTTCCAGCTGCCATCACGGCTGCTCAGACACTGTGGTGCTCAAATGTACCTTCCATGTCCACTCCAATGGCACCTCCATCCAAACGGCTACATCCATGAGTGGGGACCCTGGGCTGAGCATCTCCGTGAGGCTCAGTGACCTGTCTGAGAACACTTGAAACATTTCCCGGAGGGGCAGCAGTGAGCACAGGTGGCTCAGACAGTGCCTGGAACCACTTAGCAGCCAGTGGACAAAGAACACTCTTGTCCAGCAACAACCACCCTGCTTCCTACCTCTGCCACAGCATCAGAGCCAAGCGGGCCAGCTGCTTCTTCCTCGCCACAACCTTCCATGGCTACCAACGCCTACAGAGTGAGCAGAACTCCCTGTACCTGCCCGTATCTGAGTCTGCCCTGACCACACCCCCCTTCTCACTGCCCAGACATCCCCACCTCTGCCTGCCCAAGTCCTACTCCTGGGCCAGCTGCCTGCCAAACACCTCAACTTTCCAGTGCACTGGCAATGGGTCAGCCCAGAGTGAGTTAGGGGGCACAGCAGAGGCTCCAGCCCCAGCAAAAGTCAGCTGTGGGCCCCAGCAGCAGCCTCAGCTTCCTTATCCAGACAGGCTTACGAACACCATCACTGCCATGACTGGACGTGAAACAGAGGTGACAGCACTCCATGGTGCTTGGAGAGAAGTGACGCCATAAGACTGTCAGGGCACAGCTGCACGAGTCTGCCCCTCAGAGAGCACACACCCCCAGACAGGAAGCCACCTCACTCGCACATGCAGCCTTGCTGTGCCCGCTGTCCCACCTGACCAGTGGGTACTCACTTGGGGCTCCCAACAAGCTAAGCTCTACTATGAGCTACAAGAGGAGGCGGCTGAGTCAGGAAAGGTGACGCATACGAGCCTCCAAGGGGAGCTGTGCACCCACCCATTCTAGGAGTGGGCCAAGGAGCAGTGAGAGAGCAGCCTCCCAGTCCCTCTCCCACAGCTGTCCTTGGCTCAGCAGCCCACCCAGACACGCCCTGCAGCACCCCTCTCCTCACAGTCTGTACCTGGCCGAGGCAGGGCCTTCCTCTCAGCACCCTGCCTTGCCCCAGGCACGTCGACCTGCAGGCAGCTCTCTGACAGTGCCTTCCAAGACACCACAACATCTGCCTATCCTGGCACCTAGGGATTCCAGACAGGGGCCCCTCTAGCCCCAAGAACAGGCCTCTGCGTAGCAACCCTGGCCCCACCCCCCCCACATACCAAGTGAGCACACTCCCACCCTGACCCGTGCTCTGAGCTTCAGAGTCGTGTCTTGGGGCTCCCCGGTCTCCCAGCTGCAAGACCTGGACACTTTTCCTATGCCACAGGCCACAAGGAACACATGACAGGAGAAGCTGGTGTCCCCACACAATACCACACCCGCAAGACCACTCAGCCAGCGAAGACAGGAAGGGACCTGGCTACACAGTGTTAGAGTGGCTAAAGTCCCAAATGACAGGCAGGGCTTGTTATCTGCTTACAAAATTACAGCTAAACATGAAACATGTATGTTTAGGAAGAGGCAATGAGCATGACAAACAGGGCCAGTGGGAGGGACATGACCCCACCACTCCCCACAGTGAGTGTGGCCACAGGGACAGGGAAACACAGGCTCAGAAGGGCCCCTGGCATGCTGGCGGGATCCCCGCCACTCCACAGGGTGGCTTGCTGGTACCTACTAAATTGTGGAAATGACTCAACAAAGAGGCAGGCCGCACAGGGACCAAAGACTGTGACCAACTCAATTCCATGCATGTAACATCCAAGTTCACCCTGCTCCCACCACAGCCTCCCATCCTGATTAGTGGTCCTCCAAAAACCCACCCTACTCACCTGCTAGATGGACCACACTACCAGTACTCAGACTTGTGTCCAAGCCCCATGGCCACACCAAGACCACACCTGCTGCCATGGGGGCCAGAGTGACCAGGCAGTCCTGAGTTGGCTGGCAAGACCCTGGCAGAGAACACCAGGTACACCTCGGAAACCCACCCCCATCCACCAATGAGGTGAGTGCCTATGCCACTCAGAACCACCACGCCACTGGGGCCTCTCCAGTCCACAGACACAACAGGTCCAGGGGCAGTGGAGTGAGAAGCGGTACACCCTGCCCAGGCCTGCAGTGTCTTCAGTGACAAGCAAGTGTCCAGCCCTTCAGTTCTGGAGTCAAGCCCTCCGTGGCACCTGGTCCATGTTCCCCAAATGGTTCGGCCACAGAGCCCTGCTCAAATGAGGATGTCGTGCAGCAAAAAGCCCGGTGGGCCCACTGGACGCATGCATCACCCTCCACCCACTGAGGCAATAGCTGGAGTGCCAGGACTGCACAAGGGTCACCTAGAGTCACTCTGTGATGAGAGCCTGGCCGGCTCCGGGCTGCTCAAGCCCCTAATTGCCCGGCTCACAACCAAGTGGTGCCAGAAATGCCTGATTAGGCAGCAGGAACAATTCTGGGCATCCAAACCCTAATGTACAGAGAAAATGCCTATTTTGAGAAAGTGGGATGGGAGTGGCCACTGACATAGGCACTGAGGAGGTATAGAGGTGCCACCTCCACTCACAGCCACAACTCCACCCCAAGCTGTGTCTTCCCTCTGCAAGGTCTGGTGTGGAGTTGGGGCTGAATTCTGTTTGTTGACTGACAGACCGCCCAAACTGAAGGCCACATGCCAGGGTCTGCTGGCTGCCCACCAGCATCCTGCACCCCAGCACTCTCTGCAAATGGGCACAGGCAGCACCAATTCCTCTCGGCTGGAACTTGAGAAAGTGACCCACGTCATTGCTAGGCCAGGGCCTAAGGACCAGGGGCTGCCTCATGACCATGTGCTGCCCATTAGCCAGCAGAACAGCCAGGACTGACAGAGATGGGCCTTGGCCAGGTGGATGGGGTGGCCCAGAGACTACAGGAGCTGCCATGCATGAGGCAGGAGGAACCCAAGGTCTGAAGGACGGAGCAGAACAGAGCCTGCAGAGACCATCAGGTGACTCCAAGGGCGAGACCCTGAGACACATCGCATGGCAACCTGCACACCCAGCGCCAGCTGGAAAGGCCACACGTCTAACAAACAGGCTGCCTGGTGTCACCTCTGGGCACCAGGTGGCCCTGCACCACGCTGACTCAAGACATCTCCTTCTACACTTCCCTCTGTACAAGCCGAACCGTCTCCACTGTCTCTAAACTACAAAGCAAGAGTCACACAGGAGTGGGAGGTTCCCTCAAGCTCCAGGCTCCCTCGAGGGACCACCAGGTCTCTGAAAAGCCATTTGCCTTCACAAGCCTCTGGGTCTTTTTTTTTTTTTTTTTTAGACGGAACCTCAAGCTATCCCCCTGGGTAGAGTGCCATGGCATCACAGCTCATAGCAACCTCCAACTCCTGGGCTCAAGCGAGTCTCCTGCCTCCGCCTCCCAAGTAGCTGGGACCACAGGCG
>CAUYQV010043910.1:0-22266 GCA_963574575.1 Galagoides demidoff | reverse complement strand
ATTTGTTAATATCCTCTGTTACTTCCTTTCTTAGGATTTCATAATTTTCTTTATAGAGGTCCTTCACCTCCTTTGTTAGGTATATTTCTGAGTATTTCATTTTCTTTGAAGCTATGGTGAAGGGAGTTGTGTCAGAGGAAGTTTTTCTTTACTTTCTTTTCTTTTTCCTTTTTTTTTTTTTTGAGACAGAGTCTCACTATGTCACCCTCAGTAGAGTTCTATGGCATCATAGCTCACAGCAACCTCCAACTCCTGGCAACAAACAATTTTCTTGCCTCAGCCTCCCGAGTAACTGGAACTACGGGTGCCCACCACAATCCACCCACTTCAGCCTCCCAGAGTGCTAGGATTACAGGCATGAGCCACCACACTTGGCTTTTCTCTGATCCTGTGAGGGCTTCTTTTAAAGAAACCTTCTCCTCATTACACAGGGCTTCAATTCATTGTAGCCCCACTTCCCAATAAGCAGGAGGTGCCTGATTGGCAATGAGAGTGGTGAAAGAGATTGAATATAGAGGTGTAGAGAGAGAGAGAGAAAGTACTGGTGAGCAAGAGAAGAGTTCTAGCCTCCTTTTGTCTCTGGAGCCAGAGTACCACCCTTTTCTTAACTTTTCTCTTCCAGAAACCACTCAAACAAGAGAGAAGAACACATAAGGCAATCATTTTGAAAAGGGGAAGGGAAGAAGCCTTCACCTTTAAGTCCTACCTTTCTTTCTCCCTCTCTGCATGGGTAGTGTGCAAGTAGAGACGTCTCTTAGGAATCAACTGCTCCATACTTGGGTTTATTTCAGCAAAACCCAAGTTAACATTAACTCTCCTAATTTCAGCCATGCCTTCTACCCTAACTCCTGAGGCCCTGCTTCATCCACTCCAGGACTGAAAGAACCTAGTTCCCACTCTTAGAGTATAATTGTATGTCTTAGATGTTGTGGTAGTCTGAATAATGTCCCCAAAGATCTCAAGGTTCTAATCCCTGGAAACTACAACTATTAACTCAGATGTCAAAAGAGACATTGCAGATGTGATTACATTAATGCTTTTGAAATGGGGTGATTACCCTGGATTGTTTGCGTGGGCCATAAGTGTAATTGTGGTGTCCTTAGGTGTAGTAAAAGGGATGTGAAGGGTAATTTGGCTACAGAAGAAAAGGTGATATGACAGATGCAAAGAGGTACTTGAAGATGCTCTCTTGCTGTCTTTAAAGATGAAGGAAAGGGCCTTGAGCCAAGGATCTCAAGGAATGGAGCTCCAGAAGCTGGAAAGGGCAGTTCTAGAACCTTAGGAGGGAGCTCAGTCCTGCTGACACCTGGACTTCAGCCCAGTAAAACTGATTTTAGACTTCTGGCCTCCAGAACTGTAAAAGAACAAATCTGTATTGCTTTGAACCACTAAATTTGTGTCAATTTGTTATAACAGCAGTAGGAAACAAATAGAGGTGTCTCCTGTTCTGCCTGTGCCAGGAAATTAGCCCATTTTTCTCTCCCTCTCATGCCATGTAAGATACCCCTTAGGAAAGAAAAGGTTAGGAACCTACCTAAGAAAGTGGGAAAAGTGAGCGTTTGGCCAGAGAAAGATTGCCGAGCACCTTGGAAGGACAGAAAGAGGTTACTGAAGATAGAGGAAGGAGTCTAAGGAAGAGAAGGTGTGTAGGAAGTAAAGCACTTGAAGGAGGGGTCTATTCCTGGGGAAAGGCTGCGAGGGGGTCACAGGCATGCGGTCTAAGAAAAGACTTCTCTACAGCTCTTATTTTCTTTCCAAAAAAATTGATGAACCATAACCCAGTCACTTTGCCTCCCAGAGTTTCTATTTCCTTCATCTGTATAGTGGGCATAATGATACTTACTCCATACGGCTATTTGAGATAATTAAATTAAGTAAGGGACAAGGCACAAGTAAGTGTGGCTGGCATATAGAAAGCCCTTAATTAACTTTAATTCATAGCCCTGGCCTCCCTGTCTCCTGAGATCTCCTTCAAAACACTGTTTCCTATTACTCCATTCCTTCTGTCTTTCTCCTGCCTCAGATGCAGGTGAGGACCTCTTCATCACCCACAACAGATACGTGTAACTTGGCATATGGGTCTGGGCTTAGATTTGGGAACATTAGAAGAGATGAACCGAGAACAGATGTCCAGGGCCTAGAACTGGCTGACAGAAGAGGCTATCAGGCACAGTTACAGGTTACCATGACAACTATTTCTCATCTTCTGCGCCTGAGACACCTGACTTGGGGGAGGGAAAAGGAGGGAAGGAAGGGACAGGGAAAGGAATAGGGCTTGTGCTGCAAGGTTCTGGTTTGGGAGTAAGAGAAGACCTGGCAAAAGTCAGGGCCTCTACATCCACCTTGGGGTCCTCAAAACTTGTCTTGTCTCTTTAGGGCTTGGTCCACCTGGGCTAAGATTTCTCTTCCTGGAATTGCTTTTATTAAAGACTAATGATTCAAGTTCAGGAGGGGTCTCTTTAAGGAGAAAATATTCGAGAGGGGTGGCAATTAGGGATGTTCTGATACTGTCAGTGTAAGGAAGAACTAGAATCAGAGATACCTGCCACAAACCTTAGAACATTCCCTGTGAAAAGGAGCCTAGGTGGATAGGGATAGTTCTTAATCTACATCCCTACACCAGATGGCTGAAACCACTAAGTCACCCCAAAGATGGATACTTCTTTGAGTATTTAACAATTCCTCTGCAGTGAAAAGGTATATTGTTGAGGAAACAGGCTTAGAGGTCTGTGCTTGCACGTGTGCATGCCTGCATACATTTGTATTTATGTGTGTGTTAAGTATATGTGTTAAAAGGTTGCCTACCATAGGTGAGAGGGTTGACAAAGGAGATGAGGACCACTTTACCAGTATGCCTAGATCCATCCTTGGCTCCCAGGCCCTTATAATAAAGTGAGTGGTCACATATAGAACACGGGGGAGAGCAAAGCCACAGCCAGGATTCTTCCATTGGACCCTTTCTGTGTTTCCACCAACATCAGCCCACCAGGTCACCTTAAAGCCTGTCAAAACCTGAGAAAGTGAGGGGGGAGGGGAAGGGGAGGGGAGAATAGGTGGAGGGAGGGTGATTGGAGGGATCACTTCTATGGTTTATCTTACAAGGGCACAAGTGAATCTTTCTAAGAGTAGAATATAAACATCTTAACACAATAGCTAAGAAAATGACATGAAGGCTATGTTAACCAGTTTGATGAAAATATTTCAAATTGTATATGAAAACACCACACTGTACCCCATGATTGCATTAAGGTACATAGCTATCATTTAATATAAAAAAGAGAAAGTATTCAATGTACTCAATACTAATATGAAACCAATATGTGAACAACTACATGCCCACACGAAGGAAAAACACAAGTATAGTCCAGTGAGGGGGGAGAGGAGAGAAAGGAGAGGGGAGTGGGGGAGGAGGGAGGGTGAATGGCAGGATCTCACCTAATATGCACAGTGTGAGGGTGCTCAGCATCCCCCTTGGGTGAAGGGCTTAACTACAACTTGAATTTTGCCTTAAAAATGAAAACAGTATAACCTTAACATTTGTACCCACATATCAATCTGAAAAACAAAACAAAACCTGAGAAAACCTCCATTCTTTGATGAAAGAGAAAGCATGGATTCTGGAGTCAGACAAAACTAAGTTTATGTCTTAGCTCTAAGGAAAAAATATACCCTCCCTAGGCCCTCAGTTTATTAATCTGTAAAATGACGACAACAGACTCTATATTGTAAAATTGTGAGGATTAGCAATGCTATAGGTAAACTACTGGCTGGGTCAACAGTACCGAGTAGCCTTTGGTGGTATTGTGGTTTGAAAGGCAAATGAAAAAGACATTGTGACATGAAAGCCTTGAGTTCAAATGGAGCCATAACATTTATAACCTGAGTGGACTCAGGCAGGGCATTTAACCTCTATGAGTGCATTAGTTTTCCATATATTGCTATGGAAATTCTTTTTTATGTTTTTTCTGGTGAACAGAACGTAGTCATTTATCTTGAGTGGACAGGTAGGTCACTACAAAATTTTTGAAATAGACTATTATTGTCCTTTATTTCACTTCCAAGAAACACAGTCAACAGTGTCCTTTCTGATTCACCATGCAAGTTGCACCTTGTTTGGCTCATCGGTGTTGCTGGGAGGCCTTTATTTGTTCCATGCAGATTTTACATTTCTTGATTTTTGTGTATCTCAGGACCTTTATAATGACCCATACACCTAGGAAAGGATTTGCTAGATAATGGGGCATGCATAGGTTTAGCTTTAGCAGATAGGGCTTTCTGAAGTTTTTCAAAGTGTTTGTACTAATTTACTTTCCCATCAACAATGTCTGAACCATCTAGTTGTTCCATGTCCTCACCAACTCTGGCATCATTTCTTCCTTATCTTAGCCACTCCAGTGGATGGTGTTCTGCAATCCTTTTATTCACTTTCTATGACATCATAGTTTGTGTCTTAGAGTGACTATTTCAAATCTTGTCTACTTATTCAATTGTTTATTTCAAAAAGTATTTGTTCAGGCTCGCTACTCGTAGCTCAATGATTAGGGCACCGGCCACATACACCAGGGCTGGTGGGTTTGAACCTGGCTGGGGCCAGCTAAAACAACAATGACAACAGCAACAACGACAACAACAAATAGCCGGGTGCTGTCGGGCACCTGTAGTCTCAGCTACTCGGGAAGCTGAGGCAAGAAAATCAATGAGCCCAAGAGTTTGAGGCTGCTGTGAGCTATGACACCATAGCACTCTACCAAAGGGGACAAAGTATAACTATGTCTCAAAAAAAAAAAGTATTTGTTCAGCATTTTCTGTACGCCTGACGCTGTGCTCATTGTTGGGGCACATACTCCCGAAGTTTTCAGTTCCACATCCACTTACCTACATGTCCATAGATAATTTGCAGGTAACTCCAAGACCAGCCAGTACAGGGTGTACAGACTTCTTTCAAAATTCAGAACACTTTTAGTCTAATATGCTCTCTCCATCGCCAAATATTTCTATATTTTCAGTTGGCCTCTTTTCTCCCTTTTTATTTTCCAAGGAAAATATCCCCTCCATATTTGTCAAAGTAAACATTCCACCTAGGCCTTGAACATGCTCCTCCTCACCTTCATCAGAAATTTATTCTGGCCACTGACTTCACCCCACATCTTTAATCTCTACGTCTGCACTAACAAGTGTTAGTTAACGAACTTTTCCCTTCAGCTAACAAATGTGCTAAATTTACCCTTACCTTAAGATGACCCTTCTATCGTCCTAGCACCCTTTGGGTATCTGTTTTACTCCTTTAATTACACCACAAAAATTCTCCTGAGAATTTTCTGCACTTGTTGTCTCTAATTTGTCGCCTCGGATCTCTCCTCTTCCTCATCCCCTGAAGTCTGGCTCTCTCCTGGAACTGCTCCCTGTAGATCCCTGAAGATCTTCTACTCACCAAAATCAATGGTATTTTGGCATCCTCCTTTCTCTCAGAGCCCTCTACTATCTTCATAATGTCACTCACTCAACTTTCTAGAAAACCTTTTCTCACAATTTCCCGTTTCTTCCTCTTTCCCCAGGACTTCTTTTGCCTAGTTCCATTACTGCTTGCCACACCAGCTCAGTCGAGGCATCCCCCAATATTGTGCCCTTGGCTTTTCTCTCTCCCCACGCTGATCTCATTCATTTCCATAGTTACAAGAATCACTTTTTAGGGATTTCTGTTTCAATCTTGAGATGAAAGTTCTTTTCATGATAACCACCCCCCTGCATTATAACTGCCATCACCATTCTTCCAGTCACAAAGACTCAAGACGCAGTGTCCCATGTTTAATTCCTACCTCTCCCAGTCCTCACCACCACTTCTAGCCCTCCACGTCCAGTTAGTCAGGGACTTCTTTTGTTCCCCCCTTTAACAGCATCTCTCATCTGTCTGTTCCCTACTTTGGCTTTCTTAGTTTAAGAAAGGTGTGCACACCCCCCTACACCTGGACTACTGTGTTGTAATAGACTCTTAAATGTCTCTAGTTGCTCCCTTCTCCCATCCATCCTCTGCTCTGCTGGCAAATTAATCTTCCTAAAGCACCATTTTGACTGTCACTATACTACTTTAAAATTTGCCATGATTTCTCATTGTTTGCAAGATCCAGCCCCCACTCCTTAGGCTGCTGGGCTATATGCTCCCCAGTGTGGCCGCAGCTGCCCTTCCAGCCTCCTCTCCCATTGCTCTTTTCCACATGCTCTATGTTCTCGCCACACTGCTTTCACTACTGTCCATGACCTGACCTGCCAGTGGCGTGTCAGTTAATTGTCTGCATGGGTTCTGCGCTTGGATAGGCTCGGATTAAAAACCTGGCTCTGCCACTTCATAGTCAAGTGGCATTGAACATTTTATATAGCCTCTCTGGCCTCAGTTTCTTCATCTGTAAAATAGGTATAATAATGAAATATTATGAACCTCACAGGGTTATTGTCTATATTGGACGAGATAATGCATCTAGAGTGCTCAGCACAGTGCCTGGGACAGAGAAAACAGGGTTAAAAGGAGGTTGCTTTCCTTATAATCATATTTTACACTACTTTTCTCTTTGCTTACTACACTCCTTCTGCCTTTTCTTCTTCCAGTTGCCCCTACTAAACTCCTTATCATCCTTCGAGGAATAGCTCAAATGCTACCTCCTCAAGACTTCTCACCTGTCTTGTCACTTTTCATCCTACTTTGGCATAAAGCCATCACCTTTTGTGCCAAACTCAAAGTTCCTTTGCACCCCAACCATGTTCTGGTCATATCTGTATCATCCTCACACCTATCACAGTATGCGGTCCAGAACAAGCACTCAGTAAATGATTGTTGTCCACTGTAGCAGGAGAATACATACTCAAAAGGTACAAAGAAAATGTAGAGGGTTCCACAACTATGGAGTTCCTGAAAGTGCTAGTGATATCAATAAAAAAATGTGTGAACTAGTGATATCACTAGTTTCCTTTCTTTCTTCTTTCTTCCCCTATCTCCTACACCATCTAATTTTCTTTTCCATCACGTTCTGTGCTCAACTGCATGGTCCTTAGTCTTGCCAGGGTGCACCCTGGTCATTATTTAATCTTGATGATGGCCCTTGAGGGGAAAGAGGTTCCTATGACAACCTCAGATCTTGTCCCTTTGTCCTTACCACTTAAGCTTTGATGAAAACCACCCTCTTATCTACTACAAATTCTTATAAGAGGGGATCATTAAAGTTATGATCCATTTCTCCATCTGGAACCTGTGGTAAAAATACAGAGTAGGAAATTAGACTCTTTTATGTAATGGCACTTACTGGCCTGCCCATGTACCAATCACAACTCTCTATCAATAGCATTCTTTTCATCTCTTAAAGATTGCCCAGACCAAACTTTGCTTTTAGTCTACAACTAAACTTTGAGAACTAGTCATCCAATTTTCAAACTTTTTTTTATTAAATCATAGCTGTTACATTAATGCAATCATGGGGTACAGTGTGGTGTTTTCATATACAATTCGAAATACTCTCATCAAACTGGTTAATGTAGCCTTCATGTCATTTTCTTAGTGATTAAGACATTCATACTCTGCTTTTAGAAAAATTCACTTGTACCCTTGTAAGATAAACCATAGAGGTGACCCCACCAATCACCCTCCCTCCACCCACTCAAATTTTTTTCTTTGGAAACTTTGTCATCAATTTTCAAACTTCTTTCTATAAGCTTGATTTGTATCTTCTGTGTTTTCAAAACTGTGTGAATACAGGGACAGATAAGACATGGTCAGCCTTGCCTTTCTTGCCTTTCTTGCCCCCAAGAAATTTATAAACTAATAAAGAAAGCTTCCATGAACTTGGAATTTTATGTGCATGTCACCTGACAAGAAATCTTGGTTCTCTTAGCTCTAGCATCCTAACAACAACATCCCTCTGTCATTTCAGATGCTTTTCTCCATAGTAAATGAAACTGATCATCTTTTTCTTTTCCATTTTTTCATCAAAGAAACAAAAGAGGTGAGGGGAGAGGAAACAGATATTTAGTGCCCATCTATTTTAGCAGGCACTTTGCATACCAGGCATTTTAAACTATGCAGCAACTCAATGAGGTAGGTATTGCCTCATTTTACAGTAGCTGAAGCCAACTGAATTTAAGCAATTTTCTCAAGGTCAAACAACTAGTAAGAGGCCAGGTTGGAATTTCACTGCTTCTTTATGACTTTAAAGCATATGCTGTCTCTATATGCATAGAGCATACCTTTGTCCACAAACACTCCAGTGTAAATTAGTATCTGTACTCCAGAAGAGTGTCTTTTCCTTGGCCTTTACACAATAGATGTAAGCCCATTCATATAGACTCTGGTATCAAATACCCACAATACCGCCCTCATTCTATGATCCTCCATCATCAGTGAAAGTCAGAATGTTTTCTACAAGTGCCTAGCTGCCCCTGAATTAAGCTTTCTGTGTTGGCATCATCTCTGGGAATGATTGTCTGTCTTCTCTACTGTATGATTGCCCCTCAGATTGAATCTACTAATTTTAATTCTGAGTCAAATAAATATATGAGAAAGACCCTAATGATACATCTAGTAAATTTACCAAGGGTGTATTTTAGGAAGAATGAAGCCAACTTTACTTATAAGGCTTTACTAGAGAGTACTGGCATAAAGAAAGTGTGATCTTTGAATTTGTCTAAGTAAAGAGATTTGGGGGGAGTCGTGGTAGATGCTTTCCTGATGCTTTCTGAGATTCAGAGAAAACTAGGGTCCCACATTACCAGATTATAAGAATTGGAAATCAAGACCAGTTTAAATTACAGAAATAACTCACTTTAAGAAAATCATAAAAATTTAAGTTTATAAGGGAGAGAACCAGACAAGTAGTCATACTACAAAATATTTCTTGCTCTTCTAAAATTTCCTCTAAGACTTTTTTTATTAGGAAACACCTCTAATGCATTTGAAATTTGAAGATTTCTTCCAAAAGTTTAAAGATATCACTTTTCAAGGCGACACACTGATTGTATAATTCAAAATATAGCCATAGTGAGATATTAATATTATTCATGTAGTAGACATCCAGTAAATATTTTCTGACTGAATAATAGGACAGGAATCTAAAATGCAGTTATTTCCCCCTTGAGTACATTCAACAACTGAATTGACAGCTTTACACAGTTGTCCTAGACCTGGGGTATCTGCTTTAACTGAATAGACATAAGTCCATTGTAATAGGCAATATTAATTTATATTACATGTGCTTAGTTCCCTTAAGAGGTCTTCTTTGAAACATTAACTTGCTCAATATACTCTTCACAGCTAGTGAAGTAGTGAGGCTCTGTAGCTCCATATTCAAAGGATCCTAAATTCATAATGGATTCAAGATATTTAACTACCAATCGATTTTTCAAAGAGGCCTCCTAGAAGTATTGAATCGGAGACAGGTGGGTAAACGTTTGAAAACACTTTTTGTTAGCTATTGATTCATTATTGAACATACTCAAAAGCATGTAACTATATTTCTAGATTTTTGGTTTATTTATTCAGTAACTATTGAGTACCTACTATGTGCAAAATTTCCCCCCCAGAGGTCTATATTCACTTTCATATTAAGTGAGCTCCTGAAAAATTGATGTGCATTAAACTCCAAATTAAAGAGAAAATATTATTTTGAAAGAAACTCCTAGAGTACTTAACCAGAAGTAGAGAGAGAGGAAAAGGGTTTAGAGATAGTAAGAAACTGGGATTAGCTAAGGCAGAATGTGTAGAGAAAGAGAGGAAATGCCAGTGCTAACAAATCTTTTCCAATGTCCCCATGTTGCTGAGGGTTTGCCTTGTTCATCATGGCAGAGAAGGTTGGTTTTCAGAGTAGTAATTGGCTCCTCTGAATCCCCAAACTACAGAACCCCAGATCTGGTGAGAAAGTTGTTGGCCCAAGAAAGTCTGGATGCTCTTTGTATACCCAACCATTTTGTTTAACTTTCCTGGAGGAAGGCAATTACCCTTGGGAAACGGGATTCGGGGAAATTGATTTTCATTAGAAAAACATATTGAGTAAACAGGTAAGACTTGACCCTCTATTGGGAGAAAGTTAGGGTAGGCTATTAGGTCAAGCAGTTCAAACAGTAGCTAGATCTGGAAGATAGGTTTTCATTTTCTGTTCAGATGACTGAAGCATCCAGATCCCGAATTCATGGTGGCCATCCCTACGTAGAAGAAAGAGGATACTGAGGGATAAGAAAAATCTATCTGAATTTCTGTTAGCAGTAACAAAAATAGAGCTTGTAGATTTTAGCTGGGAAGGGGGAAAAAGCTATACCAATAAACACATGCTAAGACCTAATGTGCACTCACTTCTTGGGCTAGAAGTGTGAGGGAAATCCGGAAAGAACAATAGAAAAACTATGAAATTATGCCTACTTTTGAGGCACTTACCAATTTTTGAGAGAGATGACATATGAAACAACTTAAGAGTAATGGTATACACACATCACACATTGTAAAATGAGAATGAGATTTGAGCACTTAAAGAGTTCTGGATGCCTCGCCAAACTTGTTTATGGATTATCTCATTCAGTCCTAAATAAAACACTATGAGGTATGTTGCAGTTTTATTATTATTATTAATCTTTTCTGCAGTCGAGAAAATTGAAGCACCCAGAGATTAAGGTCCTCGCCCAGAGTCATACAGATAGTCTGTAGTAAAGCCAGACCATGAACTCAGGTCTGTCTGACATGAAAGTCTGTGCTCTTAAACTACTACAATATACTACTTCCCCATGACATGATAAATCCTCTAGTACAGGCCAAAGGTACCATGTTTCTGTGACTATTGCAGCTTCCTAATGACTGTAAATTTTTCACTATTGGAAAAGAGTAAGAGTCCAGGAGGAGGAAGCTTCAAAAGGAAAATACGAGCAGTGACAGTTAGAGCCCTTGAACACTACAGGATGGAAATTAGAGAGCAGTAAGTAGGAGAGGTCCTGAGGTTTTCTCCTTGTCAGACTCAAATACCAGGCTGAAGAGTTAACGATGCAAGAAAATATAATAACTGTCCCACTACTCAGATGCCTAGCACCAGGAGGATAGGAGCAGATAAGTGTTAGGATGATGGATAAAGATGTTTCCGTTTTCCTGCGTGTAAAGGAATAAAGCAGGTATAGAAAGTCTAGAAAATGCTATTTCTTGATTCGGAGGACAAGATGAACAGAAGAAGCCAATTAGAAAACTAAAACTGCCTAACAAGTACATTTATCAGAGCTGAGGATTTGGCATTGCAGAGGCCATGGCAGAGAAATTCTATTTTCTAGAATGTCTATAGACTGAAGGCTTTCTGAATTACATCAATTTCAGATTTTTACTATGAAATAATAGCCAGAATGAGAGCCTATATCTGTATGTTAGATGACAAACATAGGTATTTATGTGGATTATTTAGCCCCCCCCCCAATTTTTTATATGAAATATCTGCAAAGTTGGGATGAAAAGTATGAGCTCATAATACTTTGTGCAACCTGCTGGGATAATCGTTGCCGTTCTTCACATTTAGACTAGGTATGTCATATGATGACACATCACATATCATTTGGCCCAAGATATTTTCTGGCCTGTTGCGTTGTCTGTCATGCTGACAAATGGAACAGAACAGGAAAAAAAAAAGGATCTGGCACAAAAGAATATATAGTTGAATTAGAAATATCTGTCACTTGATCTCAATAATTCCTGTCTCCCAGTCTGTTCCTGGGTCTCAATAATGTTTGTCTGAGGCATTTCAGAACTACTGTCTCTGGGTCTCAATAATACCTGTGTCTGGGTCTCAAGGTGCAAAAACACAAATAACAGAGTCATTCCACCGGACAGCTGGGGGTTTCGCTGCGTTAATGTGCACTTCCTGTTAAAAGGAGCTGTTCTGCAAGTTGTTCTCTCAGGAAAAAGAAACTTTACACTAGATTTTCCTGCTGCAAGGCACAAACTTGAATTAGTCAAGAAAAGTCCTTCTTCTGGAGTTGACCAGAAAGAAATCAACTTCCTCTTTTTGGAGACAACCAGCGTAGTTACAGGCAAGGATTTCCTCTCTACTCGGCTCTTTCAAAGACTCTATCACGGGGTAGTTTTCCTGCTCACCGGCCTAGTTTCTCTCACATATCACTTTCAGAAACAGGTTAATATGTATTTGGGCCCGTGGTTGTCCTAAATAGTGAGGCTTGGGCTTTCAAGATGATTTTCCATATTTACCAACTACCCCTGATCTCTGTTATTCAACAATTGCCCGTCTTATCAGCCATTTGCATTTGTGGGATAACAAAGATTCAAGAACAGAGTTGAATGTTATGTGTTTGTGACTGACGTTTCGTCTTAACTGATAGAGGTGGAGGAAGGGAATAAAAAAGAGCCCAGAGACCTGATGGGTGCCCCAGATCATCACTGACCTTTTGATTGAGCTCTACTCTTCGCCCTCCCAGCATTGAACTTTCAGCTGTTCTTCAGATTTCTGCTCACTTTTCCCTTTTCCAAGAGGTTTTACTGGACGGACCCCAGAAGAGGTAATTAGTTGGGGATTCTACAGCTCCTCTCTCACTCTCTACTTACACTGCTATGCTTTAAATTTTATCACCCTACTTTTGTAAATATTAACATCTCAGAGTTGGTGGAGCCATGTGAATTTGGAGGGTTTTCTTTTATATTGTCCACCAAAGAGCTTTTCATGCTAATGAACACCTTTTGGTGATTATAATGACATAAGATCATTAGTACTAAAGCAAATCCTGATTGAGGGAATACCAGGGGAAAGGGCTAGAGGGGATATGGTTAATTAGATTTTCTGGGTAATCAGAGGTTAAGAACAAAACTGTTTTCCATTGTGTTTGTTTTAAAAAATTCCATTAGGATATCTGAGTCCACTGTCCCTACTTAGCAAATTGAGCATAATGATGTACTTGAAACACTTTTTACTGATTGAGGCTCTTTCAGAGCCTCGGGCCATCATTTTGAGCATTAATTCCGATTGGCTAGAACAGAAAACGAAGATAGAGAAGTGAAAAAGAGTAGGACTGAATGTATTCTAACCCCAAATGTCCCCTGAATATTGTTTTCTTGACTGAGTTGGTTTCATTGTCGTCTATCTATTTCACGCAAATGCAAAATGAGACAAAACAGGTTTTTTTTAAAGCCTCAGATGATCAAAAACCCTGGGTAGCTGCGTTGCCATTAATGAAGGTTTTTGTGAAGACTCCTATCAAAGTGACTCAAGAGTCCCCATCAGACTGTGCACTCCTGTTCTTCATATGCAAAGCAATGTCCCTTCTATGCAGTTACTAACCCTGGGCTTTGAGCAATTTCCATGAAGTGAATAAAGGTTACACTGACCTAGTCATTCTTTTCCCTGGTCCCTTTTGAGACCAAGGGAAAAACTGTGAGACATATTTTAAGAGCCTTTGTAGCCACAGCAAGAGCTCTGTCTCTGAGGACCAGAGCTCTGTCTGTCACCAGGTTACTGTCATCTCGGAAATGGATCCTAACCCACTAGATATAATAAACAGGAAGACAAAAAAGGATGAAGGAAAGGAAAAGAAAGAAAAATCCCCCCCAAAATAAATTACCCACTTCGTCTTCCCCTCTCAGGAAAAGAGATGACCATTTATGAACTTGCTTAAGCAAAAAGCCTGGGGGGCATTCTTAGTCCCTTCTTGCGCCTCATGTTTGATGCCGATGCAATTCTTCTGTGACCCATGTCATTTTTGTTTTATTGTAGTATGCATACACAAAACTGCACAAAGACATAGCAATGCTACTATAAAAAAAAAGTCCTAAAATTGATCCCCTTTACTCTATTCCAGCTTGGTTTTTATCACCATCTCTGTCTGGACTACTGCACGTTAACATAACTTCCTTTTCAGAGAGATTTTCCTTGACCATCTCACAAAAACTCAGTCACTTCTCCATGCGTATTTTTCTTTGTATCAAGACCCTGTATTTCTTTGCCATAGCACTTATCACAATATCTGTAAAATTGTCCATTTAATATCTACTTCTAGCACTAGAATACAAATTCGAGGGACATTAGAGACATGCCTTCTTCGTTAATGCTTTGGTCCCGTGCCTGCTTAGGTCAATAGATGATGTGGCGTATGTGTCCAAAGATATGTGGTAAGTGAATAAAGGCATGAAGGAATAAATGGAGTTCTATGCTGAAGCCTCTCTTTTGCATCTATATTAATTGCTCTTCACTGGAAGAAAAGAGAGACAGATAGGGATTTAGGGAAGCTGCCTTTGAATTTGGAAGCACCAAGGAGCATGACTGTAAGCCAAAAGGGAAAATAAAGTTTATTCCATTACTAATTAATGAGACTTGGGATTGAATGATAAAAATCTAATAATGTTAATGTTGGTTCTGAATGCTGGCTGGCAGTCTCTGAAGACAAAGTGAAATGGTAAGAGGACACTGTAGTTTAATCCCTAATTAGGGGGCAGATGTCACCCCAAGGGACAACCCTAGTTGCTGATTGATTTTCTTTAAACACTGTAATTATAATCAGTGCTACCTGAGGCAGACCAAATGTCCTGGATCCGCCTCCACTCTGGGTGGACCTTCCTTTACACAAGCCCAGTGTATTAACAATCCAGAATTGGTGCAAAAGGTATATTATGAAGAAATTCTTTCACATAGCAGAAGCATTCTTAATAAGATTTCTTTCAATAGCCAGTTCCCTAAATGGATTTAAAATAGGATTTCATTGGCAAAAATATGACTTACACAAAACAAAAGAGTAAAGATAGCTTGGCCTTTTCCATGACCACAGAACTAAGCCTTCAGCCTGGAATGCTGAGTGACCCAAGCCCCTAACGCTGGCCTCACACTTGCCCCTAATTTAGGCTCTAGCACAGACTAATTTCTAATCCTGTCACAGCCCAGGCACTGAGACTAGGCAGTCAATTTCACAAATGTGGGCCTTTGAGCACTATGGGGGGCCTGCAGGGAAGGGGAAGCTGCACCCATGACTCACAGCTAATCCATCTTCGCTGCTGGAAAAGCAAAATAACTCTGAATGCACATCCTACTGCTTGTGAGTCAGGAATGTCATTTTCATTTATGAAGGATGGAACATTATTTTTCTCTAACATTTCAAGTGAATAACTTTACATACATTTCCCCCCAATTTCCATAGGAATTTGATGCCATGGAATCAGTCAGCCACATATCCCCAGAGCCTGGTAGAAACTCTTGTTTTTCTTACAGGTACTTTAAGATCAATAGTTTTGAATTCCCCTCCTCTCTCAAATTACATTCTTGATGAAACCCACCCCGATATGGGGTTATGGGGTTTCAGAGGGAAATAGGGCAGTCAGAATTCTAATGTTATTTTAGGATTTTGGACTCATTTCCATTGAGACTTAAAAGCTGAGTTTGGGGAGTTCAGGCAATATTAAATTCAGAGACACTTCTGCACCTGGGTCACCATTAGGAGGTGTTTGCCTCCCTCTGTGAACCTTCCAAAAGTAGATTCATCACTGGTTATGTCAAGGGAAAAATTGGGAAAGAACAGGAGAGATGCCCTCTCGGTCACTCTCCAGGGTACAGGCTCTGATTCTGCAGTGATTATTAAGTAAATATACCTAGTGGAACAGAAGAGAAAATGCATTCCAGGGGAGACAAGACAGAGGCTTAGAGGTATGTGCTAGATGACATCTCTAGTGCTACTGCCTCCTTCCAGTAGCATGGCTCTTTTTCCAATTGGCTGTATTTCTACATTTTTCTCATCTTTGATGCCTGAATTTCACAGATATGGGTAATTTGACTGTGATCAAAGAATTTCTCCTTCTAAGATTTGGGAGTCTCCATGGGTTACAGTTTTTCCTCTTTGGAATATTTCTGGAAATCTATGCAGTGACCTTGCTGGGGAACATTTTCATCTGTTGTCATTTCCATTGGCCATAGCTTCCAACCCCCCCCTCCAGGTACTTCTTTCATTGTATTTTCTACTTCTTTTAGATCTGGTCCACTACTTCCATTGCCAGGCTGAAGGTGTCCTGTTTTGATCCCGAGACAGTGGAGAAAACCACTTTACTCATAGCCTGCTTTGTCAACACAGTGCCCCTTCGGCATATTGTACCCTCCTATATCCACGTTGTTGCTGCTGTCCTCAGCAGTAGGAAAGAAGGGTGCCTTCTGCATCTGCTCCTCCCACCTCATTGTGGTTACTCTGGACTAGGGAACACTGGGAACATTGTATGCCATTCTCACAGCAACCCAGGGTGCTGTGCTTTACACCGTGGTCACCTCCATGATCAATCCCAATGTATCCATGCTGGGACACAGTGATGTTAAAAAGGCAGTGAGGAGGCTCATGAGCCAATGGGCCCTCACCATCCCTGGGAGTCTCTTTTCTTCATCGGCCTAGGCTTCTCTGAAGGAGGCTAGGCTCTAGGCTAAGTGCTTGGGCATTCAGACCACTGCTGCTCCCTCCTTCCAGGGAAATGGCCAGTGGGACAGAAGACCTTCCTAAGTTCCTAAAGCTTAATGCCCTTGCCATCTTCAAATTAATCCCAGCATGGTAAAATTAACTCTACCAAGACAAATGTGATTCCATCAGGCTATTCTGGTATATGTAGGTGTTTTTTAAGGGGAAATTAGAAAGGCCTGAGCTAGCGGCAACAGCTTCACACCATGTAATTCCCCCTTCTCCGTCATTCCCCACCCAACATGTGCATGTGTGTTACAGAAATATTTGTTGGTACTGAGGTTTTTTGGTTGCATTGTGTGCTTGTGTACACATGCATACACAATGCCCACAAACATACCTACACATACACACAGTGACAGCACCCTACCCATTCAACCTTATCCTCCAGTCCTTCCCAGTATAACCTCTTAGCCACTGAGTAGCAAGTGCCCTTCACCGTGCTTCTCCTCAGGGTTCATGTGCACTCCAACTGCTACACGTCACCTGCTGTTGTTTTGAAGACTATCTGCTTCTCCACTGATCAGAAGCATCTTGGAAATTCTAGAGCAGCTATTGTCTGCTCCACTCACCAAAACAGTTAATCAAGCCCCTCAGACTAGAACAAAATTCCTCTTAATTTTCCCTAGCATGGTGTTCTGCACAGGGCAGATGCAAAATAATTATTTTTTGATTGAATAAATCAATGATTAATCAAAGCAATGGATGAGTGGTGGATAAAGAGAGTGAAATAAGTCGCTTGTTGGTGTCTGGCCTGGCTTCTCCTCACCAGCCCCTTCCTCATGGAGTCCCCAGTTCCCTCCGCAGCCAGCTCTATCTGAACCACTCCTCCTTGCTCCTTTCCACATCACCCTCTCCATTCCACCCTTCCCACAGTGTCCAGATGGATCTTTCCAGAGCCCAAACCTGACCCTGTCCTTCCCTATTGATCACCCACTGTGGTTCCCCAGTGTTCCTGGGTGGCATCAGAGCTCCTCAGCATCCCACTATCTCACTTCTACTTTGGGCTCCAGCTACACTAATATTCCCCCCTGCACCTGGAATCTGTTTAAAGAGGAGAACATGTTTGCTGTGTCTTCACCGTAGTCTCTAGCTCCAGAGTGGGATGAATAAGTAGTTGCTCAAATAAAATGTCTTCTATTAAATGACAATCAATGTTCACCTTCCTTTCCTCTTTAATTCCATTTGTTGGATTCTGACCTTAGAAGCCCTTTGACTTGAAGAAAAAGTTCATCTTTATGGGCTGCCAATGATGTGTGTTTACTTCATTTCACCTGTTGAACTATAAAGAAACACCAGGAGTACAGACAGACATCCCCAAATCTTCCACTTACAACATGAGTCAAAGGATGCCAAGCAGTTTGGGAAACACTTTCCCAGCTGCTTCTCCCTACACCCTCCCTGACCACCCACAGAGCTCCCTGTTGTATAGGTTCTAATTGTCTCTAATCTAGTTTTAACTTCTCGTAATTACCCTCAATTATGAAATAGAACCTGCAGAACACACTCCTTGTGGTTGAGAGATGGATCCAGAGTAGAAGTATAATTACTCTTTAGCCTCTTAGGGGTTCTGTGGAGCCTTCTGTGCAGATGCAGAGTGGAAATGCCTCATCTGCTCTTTCCATACATGCTTCTTTTTTTATTTGTTTGAGTCCAGGTTCCTGAGATAGGTTGTGGGGTTTGTTTAGTGCACTGATCACTGGGAAATTGAAAATATATCTACCAGCCCAAGATCAACTAAACCTAGCAACCTTCAATGACTTCCCATTGCCCTTAGGAAAAAGCCCAAATGCTCCATAAAAGTGACCAACATGACCTGTCACAAGACACAAGGACGTGCAGTCCGTCTAGAGCCCATTTGAGGCCTACAAAGACATAAACATTTGCCTAAACCTGCAGTCTCATTTTTTTTGCCTCCTGCTTGCTCTCTGAACTCTTGCCTCCCCAGATTTCTTTCATTTCCTCAGAACTTTCATACCTGCTGTTTTTTGTCTCCTTCTCCATTCTACTTTTCATCCAGCTAATCCTTGGGGCACCATCCAGTCCCTTTACAATATGCACTTAAAACATCCTTCCTTTCATTACAATTTTCTCACATTAGAAATTACACCATTATCTGAATGAAAAAAAAAAGTATATATGTATATATATATTCTCTCCGTGCACTATAAATTTCACAAAGCAGGATCAGCATCAGTTTTATTTGAATCCTACATCCCCAGCACCCAGCACTTAACACTGAATAATCGTTCAATAAACACTTGTTAATAAAAGAAGGGGAAAGAGCCATCTAGAGTCATTTCATTTAAAACATTGATAAAGCATGTCGTTGCTCTCAGTCAAGATGTGGTTATTTAATCTTCTTGTGAGCCAATTAGTTTCACTGTTTCCAGAACCAAAGTGTACCTTCGTATCCCCTGCCAATCATCTCACAAAAGTGTGTGATGCCCCGGAGGGAACTGGAGGAGATTGCAGGGCTCAGTGCAGCTCTTCCTAATGGTGAGAAACACGTCAAAGTGCATGCCCTCCTCACAGTGGTCACACAGCTTCCCCCCTGAACACAAAAGGCAATACTTTTCCATTACTCTACTTTGGTTGATACACTTGCCTCTGCCATGTGAATAGATTTTTCTCTATTTAGTGAAACATTATGTTAACGATTGGACAGAGTAATTAATAGCAAATCAGATTAAATTTTCATGTCTCTGTACAAGCCAAAGAGAAATTATCCCCATTAACCTGATCAGTACAAACTGCCACACTACATTAGAAGAGCTCCAGCTTCAATTTAGACTTTAACCCCCACTGTTTTGGCCAGATGGCTTCCTGATACCTTAGCAGCTGCTCAGGAAAGAGGGAGAGGAAACCTGGGTAGGGTGAGTCTAGGACAAGAAGAGGCAAAGTGAGATTCAGGTCTAGCCTAAAGAAGGTTGTCAATAGTACCTGTCAACATCCTCAACTTCAGGCCTGTCCATATTAGCATGTCTATACAAAGGGGCCAGGCTAGGGAGTGGGACAGCAGCATGGCTCTCTAAGAAGTGGCACTAATCCTTTTGGGGTTAAAAGGCTACTTATGCATTTCAGAGCAGTATGTCTGGAAGTAGAACTACAGAGAGAAGACCTAAAATCTGAGTCCAAGACTTTCGGAAGAGAGGACTGCTAAGTGGTAGGCAGATAATCAGGAACGCAGCCAAACGAACTGGGGCTCAGGGTGGGGTTCGGAGGTTAATTGTACTTTGAACGAAAAATGGAGACAAACTGTCTCCATTCAGGGCAACCTGGCAAGGTCTCCAAGATTTCTAAAGTTTTACACTTTCTCTGTTTCTTCCCCTTCTCAAGATTTACAGGCCCCTCAAGTTTACCTTCCAGGCCCCTCAAGTTTACCTTCCATTCCCAACTTCATCAGTAGTACAACATTGTTGGTGGCATAGATACAAATGTAGACAAAGAATGTGAGGTCTCAATATTCCTTTGGATGATCAATACTGGAATTTAACAAAGCTAATATCAAACTATATTTCACAATAGTACTAAAGTAATAGAAGGGATTGTGTGCCAAACCCATCAGAATTTATATATGTGAATGAGAGTTATCCCCTTCTCAGAGGTTCCCTGGGAAACTGGATACTTTTTCTACTGATGCTTTAAAATATCACTAGAACATCTTTCTGAGTAATGTTTTTTAGATCCTTATATACAGTCTTTTGCATCTCCTCAGCTTAGGTTAATATTTATCTTTTGAGGATGGATTTTCATTCTACAAATAGTCAAAAGTCTTTCTGAGCTTGGTATAATTAATAACTTTGGAGACTAAGTTATACCTCTCAAATAATTTAGATTCTTTAACTATTATTTTTACAGTTACTCACTGTTAAATGGTGTCCAGGCCCTCAGGCCAAATCAAGAATGGCCAGGATTTGAAGGTCAGACACACCTTGCTCCATAATTCTACAGAGCCTATGGTCTAATAGGGGTCTAAGAATTATGGAGAAAAATCAAATAGGTGAACAAAGTGTCATGGATGTGTGGAAGTGGCAATAATAGAGTTCAATGCAAGAAACAGGCAGAGGGAACCCAGGGGTTCCAAGAGCAGATAGAAATAAAGCATTAAAGTTAAGGTTATATAAACCAGAACGCTGCTTTTAGTGGAGGGGGATAAAGTATCAAGTGGAGGGTCAAACAGGAGATTTGGTTTCTAAAAGAGAGTTGTGGGGAATTAAGTAGGACCCACCACCAGTAAAGTTATGGGATTACAAATTCAGAATAAGCCAGAATTTCTAATGTTTCTTCTATGTCAAACTGAGATTGTTCCAAGAGCCTCGGACAGAGCAGAACCAATAGACATTATTGAGTGTCCTCAGGCACAGTGAAAATTGCAAAGTGATTTGTCACTCACAACACTATTGTGGTGAAGAAGTCAATCATGTAATTCCTCCAGTGTTCCAGAATATCTGTCGTATTAACCTGTTTTATTAGCTTTGAGAGGTTTATTCTACATGGATAATATGGCTATTAGCAAAATGGCACAACTCTGTTATCCTCATCTGTAGTTGGATGCTGCACCCATTTCGGGGTCTCTGTCATGCTGAACTTTTCCCCTGAAGATTCTAGAACATTTTTTCTTGGTCATACTAGAAAAACCATTTTCCACCCTCATTAATATTCTGCTCAAGAACACCTTGTTTTGTCAAACTTCCCTTGAAAGTTCAAAACAAATGTCAAATCTTCTCTGTTTTCATTCATCACTCAAAATGCATTGACATCTTTACAGAAACTTTGCTTGTGTTCAGGATTTCTTCCAGAACAAGTAAGCTTCTTCATCAAAATTGGATTCTTCAGCTATCATTCTTGCTGTAACAAGACATAAAGACATTTAATGAAGCATATCTTTGACCTTTTCAATATTTCAATTGGTCCAGTGGACAACTAGATAACAAATTCATTCATCATCATGGATATCTTCCCTAAAGCTTTCATGGGGGTCCCAAATTTTGTTCTTAATGTTATCCATCCCCTCATAAGTATCTCTTTAATGCTTAGCATGCTTCACCTGCAGATTCATTTCACACATTATTCAATATTGCTTTGCTCTAAGCAACAGCTACTCATTTGTGAGGAGATATGAATATAGCATGCATTTTCCCACCAATGCAAGCTGGTGTAAGACTGTTGTATCTACAGATTTAATGCAATCCCTATTAAAGCACCATTAGTATACTTTAAATAACTTGAAAAAATAATACTTTGTTTTATATAGAATCAGAGAAAAACCTCAAATAGCAAATACATTACTCAGAAATAAGAACAAATCAGGAGGTATCACATTACCAGACTTCAGGCTATACTACAAATCTATAGTGATCAAAACAGCATGGTACTGGCACAAAACAGAGCAGTAGATGTATGGAATAGAATAGAGAACCAAGAGATGAACCCAGCTACTTATCGTCATTTGACCTTTGACAAGCCTATCAAAAATATTCAGTGGGAGAAAGACTCCCTATTTAACAAGTGGTGGTAGGTGAACTGGCTGGTGACCTATAGAAGACTGAAACTGGACCCCCACCTTCCACCATTAACAAAAAAATTTATCTCATTGGATAAAAGATTTAAACTTAAGACATAAAACTATAAAAATACTAGAAGAGAGTGCAGGGAAAACACTTGAAGAAATTGGCCTGGGAGAATATTTTATAAGGAGGACACCCCCCCCCCAGACAATTGAAGCAACACCAAAAATCCATTACTGGGATCTGATCAAACTAAAAAGCTTTTGCACAGCCAAGAGCACAGTAAGCAAAGCAAACAGACAACCTTCAGAATGGGAGAAGATTT